>BDMB01000004.1:2650232-2781764 GCA_016859785.1 Macrotyloma uniflorum
TATATATATATATATATATATATATGTTGCTTATTACTCGTGGTTGGTTTACAGGCATCAAGTGCTTTGCGTCTGGAAAGGCTGCAACAAAGTGGACATACTGGGGCAGAAGTTACTAGACTACTGGCTGTTAATTATGGTATTTTCTGGAGCTAGTTTGTCATTTAATGGTTCCTTGTACGAATTTGTGGATCACACAAATATTAGTTTTCTTTTCTTGGGTATCTTTTTCAACGGATAGTTTTACTTTTATTTTTATATGGTACGATATTTATTTTGGTTTAAAAAATGAGTATTACTTTTGTTGTTGTTCAATTATTATTGGGAGCATATTGGACTCTTCGTTGGGATGATTCAATTATTTAGGCATAAAATGACACTCAATTATAAACATCAGTTACTGCAAGTTTAGATGGGTGATGGAAGATATGAAATGGGATGAAAATTGATTGAACAATCCAAATGTAGTTTGTATATAATATGGAGGAAGAAAGTCTAATGAATGTTTGAACTTTTAATTAGGTTTTATAAGCACTTTTATGCTATAAATTATGCATGCATGTGAATGTGTATCATTCCATGCTGGAGGATATATTGTCTTGTAGAATCATTATTAATATCCTCATAGAATGCTTCCTGAATGAATAAAACTTTGTTGTGATCCATCTAATTGAACTATCAGGTTATATGAAGTGGTGAGCTGGAATTGACTATAGGCATCCCTAGTTTTACCATAGGCTTCAGAATTCTAAGGTGTGTTGGTATTGGCGTTGAGGTTTTGGTTAATTTTTAGACTGCTAGTTATCGTTGAAAGTTTCGATCCTTTTTACTAATAGATTATATCAGGTAAATTTGTAAATGCGTTTGAATTTGTACTGTGAGATTGCTAAACTATGGGCTTAATCACAAATGGGGATGGTACCTCCGTCCACCTTTTTTTTATATATTAAGTCAACAAGTATCGTCAATGACAGCAAACCTCCAATGGATACCAATTGGTTCGTTGTTGGTCCCAAGCACGTTTTATTCCCAATTGGTTAAAGTGTTGACAAATTGTATTTGATCTGATGTGTTGGTGTATTTAGTAAATTTTAATCTCAAGTCCCCAACCTAAACCCATATTTTTTTTTTATTGTATTATATTTAGTTTTATATTAATTCTTAATTTTTTTATATACACATTTATCTCATCTATTTATGTGACCCAGCACAGATTAATTGGTCTGAGATTTTTTTCAGTTTAACAAGTGCTTAATAAATGGTTAGTTAAGATCTAAAGTTGTGTTGGTGATGTAAGTCAAACCTACTTTGTCAGCATTAATTTTAACTACTTTTTCCCCCCATTAAAACTAATTCCAAATCAGCAGTTTTGTGTACCTACATGGGAGTCTTAACCATTCTTATATCGTTTCCAATGGTAAGTTAGAATTCTGATGCTAAAAATTGCATACTACCTGCGATGCCGACCAAATTGCAGTAGCTATGAAACAAATTGCAAAGATAAGCAGGATATTTGTAAAATGTCCATCATGTAACTTTGAATAACTAAAGATTAATTGCAAGAAATAAATTTTGTCTTGAAGTTCCCCCCTTAACCCCCATAGCAATTGACATAAATAGTGGAAACCTGTTTTTGAAGTTATAAAGGCTGGTTTGCTTAAAATTATTACTGACTAGTTGTCTGATCCTAATCCTAAAATTACTACCATGGATTACTGCCACACAACCTCTTGTAAAAGTAGGGTATTCGCGACATCGTTTAGTCAACTTCTTTGAGAGATGTAACAGTTTAATGACAACTAAATCATACATTTTATCTTGGCAACACAACCTTTAGATACCCCATGATAATCCTAACTAGGAATCCATTATTCATATATAATTTTGTCCCAAGTGTTGAGAGTCTTTGCAGGCACGTCTTTCCCTACTTCAACTTGTGAAAGAATATGCTTGTAAGTTTAAGCAAAGGAGACTCTAACAGATTCTACTTTAAAAGCACATGTAGAAGTTGGTTTGAAAAGGGACATGTGATTTAAATTATAAAGAACAGTTTCTCTAGTAAAAAAATAGACATTTCTTCTTGGTATAAATTTGTCCATACCTATGTTTTCACATCTCATTGTGCTATGTTCTCAAAACATATTTTGCCTGTCAAACATCCATTTGAATTTGGCCAAGTAACAGTTTAGTTCATTATGGGAGACTGAAATAATAAATAGAAAATGAAATGCTAGCAATCTATTTTCTTATATGTATTTATTATTAGTTGAAATTTATATGTAAATACTAAAATAAGATTCATATTATTTAGAAAGATTTACATAAATTTAATTTAATAGTAAAAAGTATGTTGAAAGTTGTATTGGCAATAAGATTCTCTGTTTTTAATTATAATAAGCTTCCTAACTCTCTCTCTCTCTCTCTCTCTCTCTCTCTCTCTCTTTAAATAAGTTTTACTTTTATAAAATAATTTATTTGTAACAAATGAATTTTATAGCTCTAACTCTTAATTTATCAATATATTCTATATTTTAACTCAGTTGAAGAAAATTAGTAAAGTAAAAGAAAATATAATCAAATGCATTTATAGTTCCTTATAAATAAAATTATTTAAGGATGTCTTACTCTATAAAAAAAATCTTAAAGAAACAAATATTTTAAAATAGGTACTTATTTTTAAATTACAAAAGCTTTGATTATGCAAGTATTGGATAACTCTTACATCTTTCCCTGAGGCATGGCATCGTAATGTGAAAATTTTCTCGAATTTTCAATCACTTGAAAATTTTGAAGAGAAATGTGATTTAATAGATTGCATTTATAATTTTTTTTTATTTAACATAAAATCTTATCCATTATTTAACTTTATTTTTTACATAATGATATAATTCCTTAAATGGCTTCAATATAATTCCATCAGAAAAGAAAAATGAAATTAAACTAAACAAACATAAAACAACCTCTACAAACATTGTGTCCATCTTAAATTGCATGTGGTTTGATAGGGTTCTCTGCGGTTTTAAATAAAAATATTAAAAAGGTCTGAAAAAATTAAAAATATTTTGGAAAGTCATAAAATATAACAACTAACATCCTCCAACATCAAATGGTTTCAGCTATCTCAATTATACTTCCAAAAACATTTAATAACTTTCTTTTTCTAAAATGCTGTGTTGATTAAATGAGTTGATCCAGAAACTTCAAACCAAACTAATTTAACCTGCAAGAAAAAGTAAGTGAAGTTGTATAGACCAACATTTATAGGAGCTCACTCTTATTGGGTTCAGGTCTGCACAGAATGCAGATTAAACAACACAATTCACAAATCGCAATCCACATTCCATGAGGAATTAACTGAATAGGTTCTTTGTATTTTTCTGCCTTGCCACGAGAATAGAACTAATGAATCTTCTAAAAGTTCAGGACATGCAGCTTAAGATCCAATGTCTGCAATTTTGAACACAAGAAGAACAAGTTTTCACCTAATTTGGATGAACCCTCTTTATTATTGGTATCAAACATCAAGGACATTTCTTTATAAATCCAAACTTATAGATGATTTGTCAGCCGTCTGGGGTTACAGTCAGAAGGTGCAAGTACAGAAAGCGAGCATAACATAACGTAGGATATAACTAATTAATGTCTCTTCAGGACTGAAAAAAATACTGGAACAAGACATTTATTACTTCTGTTATCACACAACAGTGGATGCATATATTATGTGACTGTTTTGATGTTTTCCTAACTTGATCCTTCATCGCAGAACAAAAGTAAATGCGGTGTAATCAATGTAAGAAGGCAATAAGGCTGCCATGAAAATTACAACTATTTGTATTTGCAGTATCCCACAAAAACAACAAGAAATTGCAGCATGTGCTCTGTGTTTCTCCTTTTCAAATTTGAATGGTGGTTACAGCAAAGAGTAAAATTAGTAACTAAAATATTTTTGTGTTTGAAAACTTGTTGGAAAAGAAATAATCATGTTTGCAATTTGAAAATTATAACAGTTAGCTTATGAAAATTACATGTAAAACATAGAACTAAACACACTGAAGTGGTAGAATCACTTATAGGGCGAGTGTGGAATTTCATGGTAATCGAACTGTCAAGTCTTTATGGGGGAGAGAGAGCATTCATATTTCTGATGCATGGCTGGGAATATGCATTAATTGGTTACATTACAGTTATGAGTGTTTATTTTTTGGATTCATAAATTTTACTATAGTACTCATAGTTTTTGTTGGGCTTTTGAGAAATATTATTTGTATAATAAATTAGACATATAAAAAGAAAAAAACTCACTAGGGTGTAATTAGGTACCAAGTGAATTTTTTTTTTTGGAATAATTTATATAAAGTGCATAATGAATGAAAAAAAAAAACTTTTCATTGAGACAAAGTCCATAACACGATTTTAAATTTTCTATGCGGCTTTAGGGAATATATTTAATATTTTATTTGTAGTGTGTGTGAACATATTTATTTTGACACATAAATTTTGGTTGAGGTTGTCGTGATCCGAATGGATGTGTCAGGAAAACGTGGTGAAATATAAAAGGAATGTGGTCCAATAGAAGAAGTAGGTTTCCATTTTTGTCAGATCATTCTATCTCAACATTTAACCATTTTCTTCCTTTCATTTTCCCACTTCATTCTACAACTTCTAGCCGTGATCATGCTCGTTTTTTTTAAATTGTTAATTTAATAGTAAAATATTCAATATATATATATATATATATATATTTATGATTTGGTATATATTTATGCATAAATTCAATTAATAAAAAGTACTTGAAGAAAAAAAAATAAAGATATATACTATTTTATCAATTTAAGAATATAATTAGAATGCATAACATACCGTTACAATATTTTCTTATATTGTCATTGCCATGTGTGATCAGGTTTTTGAATTTTATAATATATACTTATTTTAAAAATTATATCAAAGATATTTTTAATCGATTGAAAAGTAAATCAGTATACATTTATATTAACTTTATATTTATATCAATAGTTTTTTAAAAATATTTTTATCCTAATAATTTTAACATGGTTTCACGAAAATAATTTACTTTCTGAGGTAAGTGTAAGCTTCTTTACTTGTTTTATATATAATTTTTATATTAATAAATTTAGGTATAGATATACCCATGTATAAAAAACTTAATATTAAAAAGAATTTTTCAATGATTTATAAAAATAACATTATAAATAATAAAATTCATACGTTATTTTTGACACAGTATTATAAATTTTTAAAATTATCCATTTCATTTTATAATTTCTCCATCAACTACATATTTCCAAAATTTATCATAATTTATATTATTTATTATACCTTATCATAAAAAATAATTTAATATTTTTATAATCCAAAATATCCACATAATTCACAATTCTACTAATAATAATTCTTCAATTATCATATCATAATTTCATAAAATTTTAAAATTAGAATTCATAATTTCATCTATTAATTAATTACTCTAACATTTTCTAATTATATAACATCAAACACAACATATAATTCACATTTAATTTATATATAAATATTTTTTATAATTTTATATCATATAATCAAGAATTCAAAAAATAATATTCATATTTTCATTTTATATCAAAATTTAAATACATTAACATATATAATCATTCAATTAACTAATTTTATTTGATTAATTTTTTTTACATCTTAATCTAAACTTTAATTCTTTATTTCTAGAAAAATAAATTTTATATAAGTTTCTCTTATATCTAAATTTCTTAATTATTAAATTTAAAATCCATTTAAAACTTTCACTCAACCCAATACATTATATAATTAAGTTATATTTTTAATATTTTATTATTTATTTTAGTTAAATTGATTAGATTACTTAAATAAGAATTCACATAAATAAATAAATATATATATATATAATTAAAACCAAAATAATAAAAATACATATGGTAATGATATTTAAATATTTTATAAGAATACCTTAAAATTATTATTAACATTATATTGAAATTTTAAATGGTCAATTTTAAGTTAATAGTTTAAAATATATTAATTTTAATTAATTAAATTTTTATTGTATGTCTTTTGAAAATTTAAATTTTAAAACTATTATAAATTTTGTTTTGAAAATTTTAACACAGTTGAGATTAAATAACTAAACTAAAGCATACTCATTTTTTCTGTTTTCATAATTGTTATGTATGTTTTCATGAATTTTAAAATTCTAATTTTATTTTATTAAAACTATAAATAGTTAGAGTTTGATTATATATTTTAAATATTCTAATTTGAATTATTTAAAATAATGACGAATAATTTATTAAAATTATAATTTTTTTAAGAGTATTATGAATTTTTTTTAACTAAATATAATTAGAGTTAAATTAATAATTATAATTTTCATTTTGAATCATGATTTATATATCAAATATCTTTAGTTAAAAATATATAAATTTCTTTATATATAAATCTAAAAAAGTTGTACGCACTTCAAAAAAAATATTCGATTCCTCGTCCGATAACACAAAAAGTTATCATAATTTGTGTGAAGTATCGAAAAATATAAATTTTCTGTGCATCTGTGAATTCTGATATGATATTTCTTCAAAATTTATGTAAATATTAATCGATACGACAAGTTTTTCTCTGCCTTGTCCGATTATTAGTATGTAATATGGTAATGTCCATACAAAGCTAGCTGTGATTCTGTGACCTCTTCAGAAATCTTCAGAAATGGAGAAAATGATGAACTCATATACAATACAAATCTCTTTAGATAACTATTCTCTCTTTTTTATTTTTTTTTTTATCGATTAACAGTATAATAAAAATAATTAAGACTACTAAATTAATTAACTAATATTTTTTTTCTTCATAATCATGTTATATGAACTATAGATCGATTCTGTTAATGTATGCTTATTGTTTTGGTGTAGTTTGAATAATCTTATTAATGTTTTATTTAAAAGTTCATAAATTTCAAAGTGCTATACACAGATAATTATGCTCTCTGAATATATTTGTCGTCGAGTATAAACAACACGACAATAAATAGGTTAAAATATGCCACTTCGTGATAGAAACTTACAATAACAATTTCTATATCATCGTATGATTCAAAAGTATGGACACAGGTAAATTGACTTTTTGGGAAAATATTTATTTTATATGTCATGTATAAATTACTTTTTCAAACTCATATTATTCAAATATTTTAAGAGACATTTACTAATGTTTTATTTTTTACTTTTACTTTACGATGATGATGAACATGAATGCACATGTTATCAAGTTAAACATTTTAGTAATAAAATGAATAGATTAAACTATATGTCCAATGTATAATGTTTTGATTGTCTTCCTAAAAACACAAATAGTTTATTATGATCCTTAATTATTAAAATCCTAAGTCTAATTAACATTCTGTGATGATTTCAAGATATCTAATTATCCATGTTGCAGAAATCCACACATCTGATTTCAGGCATGTTTGAAATATGTCGGGTGTTGGTTAATTCTGTCATTAATTAGAGTAACAACACATGAAGTGGGTACCTTATTCAAATCTTAAGTCACAAATTACGCAAAGTATAAATACTATAGTAAGGTTAATGATGTTGCAGAAAACCAGTTATAAAACTAGAATAGTTTTCAAGAACAAAAACCTAATGAACAAGTTGACATTACAATAATTGTTCTGAAATTATTGCCATCTAACGTGACAAAGAAACTATTCTAGTCAACTGTTGAGAGAAGATACCTTAAAATATGTACACTAACTTTGTATTCAATAAAAAATAATATCTTAAACAATACTTTATTGTCCTAAGAGGTGTTTCTTTCAAGACTTGAGTTGAAGATAGTGGAATGGATGGATATTTTGAGTTTTACATAGGTTAATGAATTCTTCTATTCATATTATTATTATCATTATTTATGCATAATGTTTTGATTGTTGTGTGGAATAAAATCATGTCAATTTAATTAGGGTTTGATTTATCGGACATAGGATACCTGACTTAGGAAACCTTAACTTTTCACATGGCAGAGGATGAAACTTAGGCCTTTGTGTATCTGATATTGTCTGTTCTAGGACCCTGTCCCCTTCTTTCTAGACACGTATAGTTTTAATAAATTGATTAAGGAATAGTTCACTGTAAGTTTTTCTTTATTTTCTTGCTGTTAAGATTATTTATCTGTTGAAAGGAACATGGAATAAGGATGTTTCATAGGGTGAACTCGAAGTTGGTAAATAAATGAAAAGAAGACATGCATGCGAAAATGAGATGACGGCTTTAATGAATTTGTTTGTGTGTGGAAGGGAAAATTTCGAATCTTATTTTCTGTGTTCGGTTATCCAAAACGACGAAATTTATTTCGGTCCAATCATATGATTTTATATTTTAAAAATAATATTTTTATTAAAATAAATATTGTTTTATACTTTCAATGTATTATAAAGTAAAATCTAGTGTGAATGCTTTCTGCACGAGTTTATTTTGTTTTTATAGAACACGAGTCTACTTTTTTTGTCGGTTTTATTTCTTATTTTTATGTGTGATTTTAATGTATGATTCAGAACCGTTTGATTGACGAATAAATATTAAACAGATATTGCATGATGATGACCGAACGAAAATATGGCAGTGATATTCTCTCAGTCGATTTTGTTTTATAACATGAATTCGAATTCATTAAGAATCACCATTAATTAGAAAAATTAAAGTAGCCATTTTATTAAAATCTTTGATCTTTATTTGTAGATTTTATTATGAACTTTAATTACATGAAAACCTAAAGTAGCAAACCTAAAGAATTAGTATTGTATAAGGATTGATGTAAAATAAATAGATAGAGATGTTTATTGATTATAAAGAGTACAAAAAATAATGGATTAGAAAGTGACATAGTGTGGTTGTTATCTTAAATTAAAATTACTGCAGTGAGTAACTCACTGAGTGAGTGTTGAATGAAGATACCTAGGAAAGAAGAAACAGTCTAATCTCTCTCAGCTGTACCACCAAGATTCAGCAAATCATCCAACTTGGGTCTATTTTGTACTATTACCATTATTATTAATTCTTAATTATTAATTATTTTGGTGAAACTAATTTGTATTATTATGTTACAAGGTTGTGGTTTTATGACATTGACAACAGCAACACTTTCCCATACTCAAACCCACACCGGTTTTGCTTTTTATGGCTAAAAAATTGTCCTCCCAAATTCTTCCTTTTCCTTTCATCCTTCTTCTTCCATTGCACATTTTACCCTCATCCCTCTTTCTTTGTTACAAATCACACACTTGGAAAAGATAGAATAACTAAATTAACCACTTTTTAGTGTTTTTATTCTTATGATTATTATTATTATTATTATCATGTTGTTGACTGGTATAAGAAACAGAGAACAGAGCAAATGATTAGCAGTATGAAGTGGTTAAAGTTAAGAGATAGTAAGTATGATTAAAAATGTTGACTTGACGGAGTTTACGAAATTGGGGTTGGGGTTGGGATGAAAGAAAGCCATTGTGAGTTGTCACGAGTTACACACAGTGAGGGAAGTGGAACAGTAAAGTGAAGCTATAAGACTACATGCAAAGCTAAATTATGAGGAAAGCTGTTACCTTAGCAGTTGGCGCTGTCTGAAGTTGTCTGTGTCTGTGTGTATTGCAAGTCACTGTCTCCGCTTTAGAAATAGAAACGGTTACTTAGAATACAAACGCAAAATAAGATACCACTCCTGTGCTTAATGAGTTCATCACCAGTCCCATGTTCAAAATCATTTGAGTTTCTCTTTCTTCACCCTTCCGGAGAGAGAGTTTGGAGGAGTCGAAGAAGCATAGGGGGGTCCTACTGCTTATTGTTTGGAGGGCAGTAACAGTCCCTGTCAATGATTTTTACTTGGGTGGTGACTCTCATTTCAATGACCCACCCAATCAATATCACACTTGCTTATTGCTGGGGTGGGGATTTTAATCAATGAACCAAACCTCCTCCTCCTCGCCTACATATATGCCCCTTTCATCCTTTCTTTTCTCTCTGGGCCTTTTTCATCTCTAGGAACACTTCGAGTTAGAGTTGGAACATAAGGGCAAACCCGGATCTCAGTCCTATGAAGACACCTTCAACAGTGAGTTCTCTTTCATTACTTCTTTCTCTGTTACTGCATTCTCCCTTCCAGAGTTCCCCCATCTCACTTTGCCCCCCTCACAAACTTAGTAGCGGATGGAGTAAGATCTACAAGTAAAATCTTTTTCAGACAGATGAAGAGTAACACTGGTTTGATCATCCACTGTTCATCTTGTTTTATAATTCGTGGCACTTGGCCGGTGGAAAACTGTTTGCTGATTGGTTTTTCACTTCTGCTTGCTCTATTTGTGTTTAATTTAACTTTAAACATCTTCTTGCGCTATTAACTGTGTTGAAAAAATGCAGCTGATGACCTCAGGAGATTTTCAACTTCTCAAAGTTGAATTGGGTGTTTCTCTTGGTAGATCCTACCTGAATTTTCTAATTTTCTTGGTCTTCTTAGTTAAGACCGAAGAAGCATGTGAATTGCTGTTGTTGTTCATGGTTTAATAAAAATGATGAAATGAGAAAGTTACTCACATTCTCACTGGTAGCACATGGTAACTGATGGTGAAAGTTTCTCTTGCAGCTCGTGGAAGTACTTCTGGTACTTGCATTGCTCAGTTGCAGCCCATGGATAGTATCGAGCGGCACACTTTGCCAACGGACAAACGATGAAGTTCGACCTCACAGCGTCAGCATCACCGAATTTGGTGCAGTTGGCGACGGGGTCACTCTCAACACAAAAGCATTTCAAAATGCCATCTTCTACCTGAATTCCTTTGCGGACAAAGGTGGAGCTAAGCTTTTTGTCCCGGCTGGTCGGTGGTTAACCGGTAGTTTTGATCTCATCAGTCATCTAACTTTGTGGTTGGACACGGATGCAGTAATTCTTGGATCAACGGTAAGCCACTCTCTGTAAATAATGCAGGACAAAAGAGAAAGTTTAGCATAGCTGCTTAGCTGTCTTGTCTGCAGTTTTTTCGAAGTGGATCACTTTGAGCATAGTTTTCTATTTCTTACTTGGCATTTGTCTGGTTTAGTTCATTTGCCATACAATGCATGGATTGTATTTTAACTTCTAAATTTGGTTTTCTTGGGTTGAATTTTATGCACTGGATTGTATTTTAACTTCTAAACTTGATAGTCTATTGTGTTTGAATAAACTTCTCTACAACTTCATTCATAATTTAATTTGTAGTTCCAATTTTGACATGCATGTCCCCCGTGTTACAGAACCCGGAAGATTGGCCAGTTGTTGATCCTCTACCGTCGTATGGGAGAGGAAGAGAGTTGCCAGGTGGAAGGCATAAGAGCCTCATTTTTGGGCGCAATTTGACTGATGTGATCATAACAGGTTACTGACATTCAAAAAAATTATTATATTCTCAATACATAAATTGGTATATTGATATTGTCAAGGTCTCAATGAAGGTAGTAATGGAACTATCAATGGTCAAGGGAGTATCTGGTGGAGAAGGTTTAGGAACAAAACTCTGGATTATACACGTCCCCATTTGATAGAATTGATGAACTCATCAGGTGTTCTCATTTCAAATTTAACCTTCTTGAATTCTCCATTTTGGACAATCCATCCAGTATATTGCAGGTTTGTCCCCCACTGAGGATTGAGTTTATATTTTATTCCTTGTTTTCCGTAGTTCAAGTACTTTCATTGTCTTTTAAAACTCTGCAATACTGGAGCTTTCATGATTAGGAGGATATTTGAGACTGTTTTTCTGGATGAACAGCCAAGTTACAGTTCAGAAAGTGGCGATCCTTGCTCCTCTTGATTCTCCAAACACTGACGGGATTGATCCAGGTAAGCTTTCTCCCTGTAGACTGGAGTGCCACCCTTGTGTAATTGATAATTACCAAATATTCTACCTTAATTTTTATAAATAAAAAAATCCACTGTTTGAAGTTGTCTTGGTGTGGTATCATGCTTTTGTCATAAATTTTTTTGAAGAAAAACTCTCATTTGAGGTAAATGAAGGCCGAATATCTAAACTTATATGCACAAATCTTCTCACAATTGTTTTCTTTTAGAAGATTTATTAGATTCTCACACATGCCTCTAAAATGTGTTCAGACTCTTCTGACAATATATGCATTGAAGACTGTTACATAAGCACCGGTGATGATCTGATTGCCATCAAGAGCGGGTGGGATGAATATGGCATTGCATACGGTCGCCCCTGCACAAACATAATAATTCACAGGCTCGTTGGTAAAACTCAAACTAGTGCAGGGATTGCAATAGGAAGTGAGATGTCTGGTGGTGTATCTGAAGTTCATGTAGAAGATATTCAATTCTACGATTCTTATACTGCAATCAGAATAAAGACTTCTCCTGGAAGGGGTGGTTATGTTAGAAACATCTATGTCTCAAACGTGACCTTGGATAATGTAGATATTGCTATCAGGTTCACTGGTATGTATGGGGATCATCCAGATGATGCTTATAACCCAAATGCTCTACCTGTAATAGAGAAGGTTACAATCAAAGATGTGGTGGGAGAGAATATCAAAACTGCTGGTCTTATAGAGGGTATAGAAGGTGACAATTTTGTCAACATTTGCCTATCAAACATTCTCCTTAATGTGAGCTCAAACCATCCATGGAACTGCTCCTATGTTAAAGGGTATTCTGACTTGGTTTTGCCAGAAGCTTGTGAGCCTCTCAAGGAAAGAATATTCCCTGAACATTGTTCAGACTGTTACTATTTGTCAAATCAAATTCGGATTTCCAAAAGCAAAAATAGAGGTGCTTGGCTTATGTCTTGGTAAATTCTGGAGTTTATAGCAGCATTTTATGCTACCAAAGCTCACTTTGTAGCTGAAATTTGCTTGGTTCATTTTTTCAGCAGGGCAAAGAAACTTCAGGTGACATAAGAGGTTGAGTAGAGCTGCCAAACTGTGATTATGCATCTTCAGAAAGACACCAAGAAATGATTTCTTTTAGTAACTTGTGTGCAGCAACAAATAATTGAGTGATTTATCAGAAATAGGAAGTTGGATGATTTCATGTCTTGTTTTTTCTAGTTATGATGTATTTGGAAAAAAAAATTGTCAAGTTTTGTGTTTCAGTTGAGTCTAAGGGAAATAATGTTTTTGGCTGTTGATAAAGGTCAGATATGGTTACTCTGACATAATTTCCTTTTGCCAAAAATGTTATCGGAGATAGGAGATTTTGCAGTAGTACGTACGACTCAGGTGTTTGTTAGCTTTGCATCTCTTTTGTTTCAATAAGGAATCCAATAATAAACTTCCTAGGAAGGTGAATTACTCAATTACATTCCTCTCCTTTTGCACTCACATGAATAATGTTACTATTTTCTGGTTTATTTTCATTTCTCTTTTAGGCTGGTTCATAATGATCTCAGAACAGTACATGTAGAAAAAAAAAAAAAAGAACATCAAGGTGCATATACAATAAAAAAGCAAACTTTTTTTCTCTCGAAAATGAAGAAAAAACATGAGTAATTGAATGAAACCTCTTAAAATTATCTTAAATTTTTAAACTTGGTATGAAATCACTTTAATGTAAAAATGTTTTTGAAAGCTATGAAATCCTAAAACTTTCTGCATGAAGTTTTTGTTTAGAAAAACATATTATATAAGATTATTTAGAAAAGAAGAAGAAAGAATAATATTTAGATTCATGAATAAAATTGCTCGAGACGTATAAATGCAATGAAATTTTTAACACTTGTAAATAATTGGTATTCCTTTATTGTTTGGATTGCACCTTATAAATATAGCATTTGCATTCCTACTTCAATGATAAGTAAGAAAAGATTCAAGTAATCACTGTTGTGTGCTGGGATTGTTGAAACTCATTTTCTTTTTCTCAGAAACTGAGAGACTTTACTGGTGAGCAAAAACAGATTGAAATTTCTTTATTCATGCTGGCTCAATCCTTCACTGTTTATTGTTTTCTTTGCTTCTGCAGATACCCTTTTTCTTGTTCCAAATTTTAAACACTTTTCTTTATACCTCATTTACAAAAAAAATGGCTCAATAATCTCAATGGGCCTTCACCCTTTCCAACTCTCAGGCTTGAAGTATTTAGTAGCTCCAGCTATTTACACTCCCCTTTTTCTTATTACACTTTATTTTTGTTTCTTTTGTTTAAAACAACACATTTATGTTTATCCTTATCCTTATTCCCCTTCATACTACACATTTATTGAAGTTATGATTGGAAATACGTTTCTAAAAAAATAGTTCCTGAAATACTTTTTTTTTGCTTTAGTAATATACTAAAAAATACTTTCTAATATATTATTTTGATTTTCATGTTTAAAAAAAGTATTTTTCACAAATTTAAGAAAACAAGAATATATTTTTAAAATAATAAATTTTGAAATGTAAATAGAGGAAGTAATTTTTGACTTTTTTTTTGCATTCCAGGATATATTTTTGCAAAAATAAGTGTACTTAGAAGAAAAAAAAGATAAATAGCAGAAGCCTTATGTTTTTCTTTCAAATAATTGGGCTCTACGGCCCAAATATTGTCATGCACTTGAAGAAAAACTAGAGAATGACAAAAAAGAAAAGGAAAATGCATGATGTCATAATTGGGCCACATATTTTGTAGAACATGTATAAGCTAACTACTATATTATTATTTTCTTGTACCATTTTTTTGTGTTTAAAATACCTTTTTTTTCTACAAGTTTTGTATGAAAATTTTCTTTCATAGATATTTATAGAAGAATTTCGGAAATGAAAAAAAAAAAAAAGTGAATACGAAGGTAAAATAATTAATGTTTCTTATGACATGTTATCTTTTTAAAAAAAGTTAATCTAGTCAATTTCTATAAAATTGGAAATATAAACTGATTTTAATTTATGAAAGAAAATGGGTTAAATATATATTTTTTTATTTCTATATTTTCTTAAAATTATTTTTAATATTTGTATTTTTAGATTCATTAATTGAGTATTTCAATTGTTAAAATATGTAAATTTAGTTATTTTATTAATTTTATGACGATAAATAATTATTAATAAATATTATATTTAGAAATAGTTAAAATCATATTTAATATTTTATTAAGATAAAAAATTAAATATTAAATATAGATATAAAAATGATTAAAAATATATATTTTAAGGGTTAGAAAACTGAATTGAGAAATTTTAAAATATAAGGAGTAAAGATAATTTTTGAGAAAAATATAAAAACTAAAAATATATTTAATCTAAATAAAATTTATGTATTTATTTTTTATAAATACTTATAAGTTTATTTAAATGTGATAGTAGTCTAATACAACATAAATAAAAAATAAATAAAAAAATTGTTCTAGGTTAACATTCAAACTTTGATCAAATTTTGACTTGACTTTTGATTGTAAATTAGAAGTGGCAATCCACTCCAATCACTAACCTGTCAAAAATGGGAAGAATAAGAGGTTGACTCAATTTTTGAAATAGGTTAAGAAAGTGAATATTAAAAATATTCATAATTATTCATAATGAAAATTATGATTGCTTTATCTGTCAACTAACTTAATATTAAAAAATAAAAAATAAAAAAATTATTCATAATGAAATTGTTTGAAGATTTCTCTAATATCTTTAAACCATGGGAATTTCAGCATTATGATCTTATCCTCATGACCTTAATTCTCACTTTACTTATTTACTTGAAAGTTGAGATCTTACATTTTTATTTTTTATTTATTTTTTCTTTTAATGAGATTCCCGTATCAGGTTATGCCAAAAATTCAACGGTCAACCTTCTAGATAACATAAAGTTTGAATTGAGATTTTAATTGGAAGATTTAAAATTAACAAAAAGAATCAAACTAATAGTGATCCCACCACAACTTCCAAGTTATTCATATATTACTTTGATTTTGATATATTTTTATGAACATCTTTTATATATCACTTAAATAAAACTGTTTTAAACATTTCATAAAATAATTATATAAAAGTCATATTATGTCACAATTTATTATAGATAAGGAATGACTAAATTATATTGTATATTTTTTACACAAAGGGTGTCTTGTAAAAAACACTTTACTACTTAAATTAACTTATGATATGTGATATAATAAATACATAATAAATTAAAATATCTTTAGATTCCTACCTGTTTGTACTTTTTTTAAGTGATTCTCATCTTCATGAGCTTCAATTCTTTGTCCATTCTCACCTTAATTACTCTTTGTATCAAAATTGTCTGGTTACACCTCTATTCATTGTTAATCTCCATTATATGTTAAATTATATTCAAGGTGTAGTTGGTTTCCTAAATTATATTCTAGTTGTTAACCTCTATTTATATTTTTTAATCTGTCAAAAGTAAGGATGAAAAAGAAAAAGAAAAGTGATGTTTAGGTAAAATGAGTGTTGTGGTATTTATTTTGTGAAGTTATAAGAATGAAAGAATAATGGGAGCATTGATGAGTATGGTGGGAAAGCTAGGGTGTAATTGAAGTCTCCAGATCCAATATCTCGAATTTCCATGCCTATTTTTAAGAGTAGTTCATCTACCTGTACGTGCTTTAGTACTCATAGTTGTTTGTTTCCATTTGGCTTCCTCATTGACTATTGTCACAGAGTTTCACCATGTTATCAGACCCACGCATGAATGCAGGATATGCTTTCGGGATCTTCAACATTTCCACACTTCTTTCAATGAATCAACGTGCATGTTTCCCATGTTTTAAGAGGCACACCATAAATTAAATATTTGTTCTTTAAAAACAATCATATTAGTACTGTTTATCAGAAACAACTGCTATTAAGTTAAGGGGTGAAAGATTAGTATCATATAGAAATAATGCATTAAAACTTTAAAGGTAGAATGTTATTGTTTCCAATAATTAAACTCTATTAGTTCCATTACTTAGATATGTCTTATTTGCATATAGTGGTGATGTTAAATTTAAAATACCTTTATGTTGTTGTCATGTAAATTGATACGTGATGGGGTATTAAAAATAGATATAATCTTAACTTAATTTTATAGTATCAGTTTAAAAGGAAATTTTTATTTGTTTATATATTATAATTTAATTATATCTCTAATTAAGATTATGGAGTTTGATATCATATTAAACATACAATAATTCAATCTTAAAATGAGATTTGTATGTTATATCCTGACAATCAATTATTTCTGCAGAGTTCAATGCTTCCACCGACTTCAACCCTAGCATGGTATCAAAAAGATCATAATGCATGCTCCTGAAATCCAAGGTAAGGTTCAAACGATTTGTTTATTGAGTCATGCATTCAGAACCAGAGATGACTCTTAATCTCTTTTTTTTATATAAATAAAAAAAAAGCAGTGAGCCACGTGCATCCAAATCTTCTCTTTTTCTGTATATACATATACTCTATTTGAATCACAAAGAAGTTTATTTCGTTTATGTAATTTGTTTTCTTTCTTCTAAAAAATACTTATAGATCCATCTGAATAAAGAAAATATATATAGTTTTTCAAAATTTAGAGACTAGGAAGCTAGTTGGTGGAGAAAGTAGTGCATGACTGAGGAAGCTGCGGTGACCCAGGAATAGCACCACCAGTTCCATTGCTGTTACCATCACTTCCTCTTGGTACTCCAATGATTGAGGAGATTGCTGCTGCCAAAGCTGCAGTGAAGTTCGGATCCGAAGCAATGGCTGCACTAACTGTTTCGACCATAGACGAAGGTTGTCGTGGATGAAGTAGGGGCAATGCTGCAGGTGGAAGCTTCTGTGAGAAGAACAAGGGGTGGCCTAGAAGGTGGGAACCACCGGAAGCATGCAATGGGAGAGGGAACGTAGTGGCCTGGGGTGGTACGCGGTGGAGCTGCATGGCGTTGGGGTTTTGGGTCAAGTCGAGAGTAATGGTTGGGAATGGTGCTGAAGCCGATAGGGTTGCCATTGAAGAATAGGGAAGTGAAGAGTAATATCCTGCAGAGTTTGTGAGGGCTTCCTTGCTGGGTGTTGAACCTGAGAGGAGCATGGCGGCGGCTGCTGACGTGGTACTTGCCATGGCAGTGGCAGCTGGTGGCAGAGGGTGGCTGTGATTGCCTTCGTAGGTTGTTATCAACACTGTCTTGTCTTCTACGCATCTCTGCACCTGTTCAATATATATATATATACCATAAATATATTCAACAATATACATTAACAACTACGTTAGGGAAGAACATGTTTGTTATGAAAGAGAAAATCAATAAAACTAAAGGCATATATATCAAGTAGAATGAATTATAGTGAATCACCTGTTTGCGAACTGGGCATCCTACAGCCATGGTGCAGCGATAGTAAGCACGAGGGCAAGGGTTACCCTTCGCCATTTTTTGTCCATATTTCCTCCACTGACAACCATCACTGATCTGAAAACGCCCCATCATAACATTAATTCATCATTCAATTAATTTCTACATTTAAGTATCCATTTTCTTTAAAGTAGTTAAATTAAGAAAATTATGTTATACTATTCAAATATAAACAAAAGTATATAAATCTAAATTTAGTGAAGTGAAATATAAACAAATTTCAACTTTATTTAACGAGATTATGTAAAAAATATTTTAAATTCAAATATGAATATCATTTTCAATAAACATAATTAATTTAAGAATATTTCATAAAATGTAGTTTTTTTTAATATAAAATAAAAAATTAAAATGAATTTAACTATATTTCTTAACTTATGTAAAATTAAGTATTTTAACTTGAATTTGAATGTGGATCGGGATTATACTTTCATTTCAATATGTTTAATATCTTTAAATTATTAATGATAAAAAATAAATTTTCATTATATAATAAACAAAAGGTTAATATAAAACTATATAATATATACTAATATTCTAAAAAAAAATTGCAATGTTGTTCTACTACTATATAAGAACTCAATTTGTATTTGTTTTCTTCAATTTTTTTAATGGGTCGTTTGTTTTCACATGATTTAACAATGCAAATTACTTTTTCCTCCAATAATAAAACACAACTTAAGCTTTTTAGTTTTAGTGAATCTCATTTTATATCTGCTTATAAAAGAATCCTCATTTTAGGGTTTCGGAAGATCAGTGCAATTGTCCTTAAAAATATTAACTGAATTGATCCTTAAAAAAACTAACTAACGTTAAGTACGCAAAAAGTTGCTAAACTAGTTACCATTGGAGCTTCTGATCTAGCTCGTACGGAAACCCTGGCTTTTCTGAGAGGAATCTGATCTGCAGCAACTTGTTCCGAAGTTTTGGGTTGTTCCTCTAACTTGGATGAGCCCCAGCTCTGTGAGGAGGACCGGTCAAGAACATCTTCTGCAGCATCAGGACAAGCCTGTTTTCCATGATTCAGTTTAATCAATTGAGGAGCCTCATCATGTGTCTTTGACAATACCTCCGCGTTGTTTGAGCGACAAACCGATACCTCACCATCAGTCTTTTCATCACAAACCGATGCATCATTCACCACCTCTAACTTGCTGCTTGCTCCAGCAGGGTCCACCACTTTTTTTTGTTCCGACACCATCCCAGTTGCTTCTGTATTCTGTTTCCACACTTATTACTTCAGTACTATGGATTCTGATGATGGATTTTAACTGTTTGTAAAAGTACATGTGTGTGTATGAATTTTGACAGTTATGTGTTAGTACTTTTGATTTTAACTGTCGATACAAGTACGTGCCATCACGTGTGTGTATAGTGTGTTTGAGAATTTCTGCAGTTAACTCTGGAGTGCATTATCTGCTATGCGTTATCTGCAGCTAGATAAGACTTTTCATTCGTATGGGAGGGTCAAGTCAATTTTATCTGGAAGTACTTGTACGTATTAATTGTCGCTTAGTTGAAGTGGGTATTTCATAGTCTGAACTGTGAACAGTGAAGGTGCTTTCAAAGGAGAAAAGATATATAATGAGATTTGTTAAGGGTTATTTTCATGACATTAATTAAATACCTGTAAAAAGTATAAACTATTTCAGCAAAAATAATTTAATAAGAAAAAAGATGAATGTTTAACATATTTAGAATCATTAAATATAAATAAATATTTGGTAGCTGTTTGGAAAAACCCAGATAGTAATTAAACTGATATATCATAATTTGTTTGAACGAATGTATATTTTTATATATATGGCTGGCTAGTAGAAAGAGTTTGAAAAAACGCAAGAATGAAAATAACACGCTTTTCTAATTTAAGTGGAGCACGCTACCCTGTTTTTTCACTGACTAAAGAACAGAGAAAAAAATAGCAAGCAGACACAACGAACAATCCATTTCGTTGTGGTTGAAAGAAATAAAATGAAATAAAAACTAAAATTTAATCATCAGGGGAATTTATCTGAAGGAAGATGAGGATACCCTTTTATTTATATTTTGCTTGTGTCAATGAAAAAATGAATCACTTTAAGGTAGATAGTAAATGACGGAAATATATGCATAATAAATCCACCTGAGGAAGCTTTTGTTTCTGCAGAGCGATGAATAGCTGAGCTTGTAGTTGGGTATAGCTTTTGGTAATCTGGTCCAGCACGGTTCTCAACTTGCGATTCTCCTTTTGTAGTCTCCGCAATTGACTTTCAAGAGAACTCATCTGAGACTAAAACAATCATTTCAAAAACATAAAATCAAACTCATATAAATATATAATCACACATCTTCATTTGTGGTATATATCCATCGCTATGGATATTATACAAACCTCAGGTTCAGGATTTTCACCATTTTCTTCTTTGGTCACTCCAGCAATTGCGCAAGTTAAATTCAGTCCGGTCTGCATATGCATACATATAGATAGATAGATAGATACAAACATGAAGAGAAAAGGAAAAGACTTGCATTAAGCACATACAGTGATGCAGAATTTAATAAATCCATATTGGAAAGCTCACGTTTACACGATGATCAGTGTCGGGTGTTGGTGATCCTTGGCGATGAGTGTGATCTTGATGTCCATGATGGTTCTGGTTATCAAGGTTGACATGATTGTTATTGTTGTTTCTATTAGTATCTGGGGAAGAAGCTGATGAGAAGAAGTCCATTTCTTTGATGGGAAGATCGGTGTTTTGGGTTGTGTGGTCTAAAGGGGGGCTGAGGAAGTCGCCGGAGCTTAAGAAGGTCAATTCACGGTGGTGTCGGTTCTCCATGTATTTAGTGAAATGCAGAGAGAGAGAGAGAGAGTAGAAATTATAAGTGGTAGTTTGCGTTGGCATTGAGGCTATTGAAGGAAAAGGGTTTAAATGTGGTAAAGCACCCCCTCCCTCGCTCCCTCCTTGGACCTTGAGGTAGGGGTCCCACATTAAATTTAATATGGAAAAAAGGTAATGTTGTTATGTAAGTAAGAGGTCCACCAAAAAGGGTTAAAGAGGGTTTCACAACTCATGAGGGACCAGCCGTTTATTACCCATAATTGACGTCACCATTTATTAACCCTCCTAGACTAGGGCTTCTCTTATTCCCTAGGGTTTTCATGTTAGTAACCACAGTAAAAACTCTTCTACTACTTCTCATTCAACAACACTTTTCTTTTTTTACTTTTACAACTAGGGTTATGATTTACACACCAAATACCACTCCAACATTTTATACTTCATTCTCTTATGCATATTTTAAAGGCTCAATCTTTTTAGAGTTCTCAACTTTCAATCTTTAGTTAGCTAATCAATTTACGAATTTTATATATCAAAATTAAATTATATTTAATGTTGTAATGTTAAAAGTTATATTTATAGGTAAAAAGAGGTTGTGTGGTGCAAACCGAAATAATAAAAGGAAAATATGGGAGCTAATATATGTAGAGGGTGTAGCAATAAACAATGGAGAAGAAAAAAAAAAAGATATTTTATAGGGATTTGAGAACGGCGTTAAGAATAACGGCGGTTAGGGATGGTATGGTAGAATGGATCCACGTGGGGTAGTCCCATAAGGTCAACCCAGTTGACGGCACGGCTCTCTCTATCGGACGGTAGTTGGAATAAGTGGGGCCCACAGGATTGGAAAACCTAATCCCACTGACTTTGAAGGCAACCACGACGTCATTGGGATCAACCATCCATCTCAATCGAGGTTTATTGAAGACCCAACCTTGTACTCCTTCCTCATTTTTTTAGACAACCTTCTATTTTCTTTTTCTTTTTTTTATGTACTTTTAATTATAATTATAATTTTATATTTCTCATATGTATAACTAAGCTTCATATTAAAAATATTTCTCATTGTAAAAATGTATTAATAAAAATTCACTATGAAAATATTTTAGTGACATGTTATTTTCATTAAAAATGCACAAATATCAAATATATATTTTTTGTAATAAAATATTTTTTTTATAAAAAATATTATAAACCTAATTCATCCCCAAAATTGATATAGTTTCATTTTATTTTTAGTTAATGTGTGATTTTTCTAATATTTTCCCATCACATAAAGAGTCTAACAATCTTGTATTCAGGATTTAGTGTATTAATAATTGACTTAATTTAGACAAAAAAACCTTATTAACCTTATTCTAATATAATATAAAAAGTAATTATGAGTCTAACTTATCCTTAAAATCTAAGAAATTAAGATTTACACTTTATTTATATATTATAATTCGATCTTATTTTTAACTAGTATAAATTTTTTTTAATATTTTTAAATAAAATTATTATATATATTTTTATTGAAAATTAAGATATGGTGTATTTTCTGCATATTTTAAAAGAGGAGTAGTGTAATGAATATTTTAATTATAATTTTTTTTACAAGGGTTTAAAGTAAGGCAGTTTTAACAAAAAAAAGTTAATACCAATAAAACATTTTAGTGTGGCAATATTTTGTTTCAAGCAAATTTCAATTCATAGGCTTTTGTTTTTGTGAAAATGTATGGCGGTCCATTTTCAAAAACTGTGTGGTTGAGTCTATTCAATTTTTTTTTTTATTCCCCCATTTTTCAACATGCTTGCAAAGTTGCCACTAAGAATTTCTAAACGATACATAAGCATTAGGTTATCGATATCACTTTTATTCCCCCGAAATTAAACTCCATAAATACATAATGATTTTTCATAAAGTATGATGCATCAACTTATATAAATAAATTGATTGGTTAGAAAGTAATATTATATATTCTTCGTATTCTATGATATGACACATTATTATTACTTAGAAAATATGTAGCCCTATATTTTAAGGAATTTAAATTATAATATAGTTTATATTAAAATAATAATGAATAGGAAAATCTGAATGGTTATTTGTTTCATTAAATATATGAGAATTAGAGTTTTGTTTAATTGATACAGATCTGAAAAGAGAGGGAGAAAGCACCGCATGGGTGGTATAGAAGAGGATGAGATAAAAAAGAAATTATGAGTTTAATTGGTCAATGACTTAATGTTTCTGGAATCTGGGTGTGCCCCTTGATTTGATATGATTATCCATTTGGTTTTTGTTTGGACTATCTTCTCCTCGTGGAGCAGTAAATAATGATATAGAAAAAGCAAGTATGTTCAACGATGGCAGAGAATGAGCAATATAAGAAATAAAGGCCATATTTCTCTTTCCATGTGAATAAGATGTGTGCAAGCTTTATGAATATCTTCAAGTCAATGCCAAGTTACACAAATTTCTTTTAAATTCCTCTTTCTTCGTAGATAACTTTGACAAACTTGCCTCTCCATGGACTACAAATTACAACTGATTATCATCCATCACGTTCTGGTTCCCAACTAGCACCTTCATTAATTTTCTAGGAATATGCATTTAGTTTTACACCTACAACTTGAACCACCGGTATTTTTAGGGTTTCTGTCTCACAAACTATAGTTTTTTTATACATTAAAAACAATTTTAATAAATAATAAAAAAAATCAAACACCGAAGCTGAGTTCACCATTTTTTTCCATGCAAGAGTTATTACATGATATCATCTTTCTTAATTATTTGAGAGATAAAGCAACAGATCTTGATTAGAAATTAAAAGTTTGATTATTTTCTTGTTTGGAAGTTTGATTGTACCCTCTTTTACTTGTCCCTTCGCAATTTATGGTGAGGATTTGAGTGTGATGTTACGAGAAGCAGAGAGAAATTAAGTGGATCTACCACAAGAATGGTGGGTGGAAACAAAAATAATATTCGATTCCAATATGTATATGGACAAGGGTGCAAGAATGGAGAGAAAATTATTATCGAAGAAGGAAAGGAAATGTTGTTAAATGCAGTTATGAGATAAATCAAGTTTATATGGCTAAATTTTGGTAGGGTCAGTACCTTGAAAATGTTTTCAAGTAAAAGATTCAGGGTTTGAGATTTGTAGAAAAATACATATAGTATATCTTTGGTTCTGGTTCTGGTTCGATTGAATAATTTTTTACTTCATATCTAAATATTTTTTTATTTAATCTTGTTTTAAGAATCTTCAACTCAATAAATTTTAATTATGAAAATTTTAATTAGTTTTGATATCTTTTAATTAATATTAATTGAGATATATTTTATCGGTCAAATTATCTGTTGATATATTATTAACTTAATTTTTTTTATTAAGAATTCGTTCGATCTTAATTGAATATGATCAACTTAGTTTTGTTTAAGATATTATTAAATTGTTCAAAATTAAAGTATCATCATCTCAATTTAAAATTATTATTGATTTATATTTAGTCGAGACATAATTGACTTGAGATTAACAGAGACATTATAAACTCAACCTAATATATAACTTAATTAATTTGGTCTCAACTGATATAATAGACTTGATAAAACATTATTAACTTATTTTTTACTAATTTATTATTGATTTAGCTTCCGTTACAATATAATTGACTCAATTTTAATTGACTTGATCAAATAATCTTAATTAGAAAATATTTAACTAACTTCAATTGAAATGTCTTTCTATTAAACTTAATTCAAATATCTTTTAATTGTTATAAATTGAGATATTTATAATTGATCGGTCTAAATTAAAATTAATCTTATTCAAAACATATTTTAGTTTAAACTCAATTTTTGTCTTACATACCACCTCAAATAAAGTATTTTTTTTATTATAAGAATTCTTCATTTTGAACTCTATTAAAACATACTGGTATTACTCTCATTCAATATTTCTTTGATTCAAAATTTTTAAATCTATATATAATATAAACCCAATGTTTAAAATCAATATATTGTTTTAAAAAATTTTGATTTTAAATCACATAAATCGATATTACACTAAGTTTGAAATTATAAAAAATAATTAATATAAGCATATAAATGGATATGATTTTTAAACCTAATTTATTGAAAGTAGATTAAATTTTCTATTAATATCAATTGTAAATTTTACATCATTTAAATATAAAATTAATTTAAAATATATTAGATAAATATAAATTTCATTTTATGGAGAATTAATTAAATTTAAAAATTTATTTTTAATTTGGTATAACAATCTATCTTACTTATTATACTATTTAACAATAATTCAAGACCACGATTTATGAAGATGGGTGTTTTCTTGAAGACATATGAGAAGGAGTTGCATTTCGTGAAGGAAGGGTTGCAGTTGCAGTTGCAGTTGCAGCAGGACTAGGGCTAGTGATGCTGAATCAGTAATAGTAACGCTAACCTTCATAACAAAACAAAATCTCTTTTCTCATATTTGCATTCACATGTTGCAGCTAATTAGTAATAGTTTTCATGAATCTGCTCTTATTTCGACTCCTAAAGATGCTAACAAAAGTTGGACCATCTGCTTTTGCAACTTTCCCATTTTCTCAGCTCTTTACTTCTTCAATATATCTGTTTTTCTCCATTAAAAAAAATATAAAATCACAAATTATTTTTATTGAATTAGCGTCATATCTTAATATTTTGGTAACTTTTAATAAATTTTAATTAATAAAAAATATATTAAAAACGTGTGTTCCTAAATATTTTTTTGATGGAAAAGCATAAAAGGATTAGAATATTGTAGCTGGGGAAGGTGACAGTGAGAACAAATGGGAAGGCCAAGTCAAAGTACACCAATGCGTGACCGATGCTGAAAATGCTCCACCGCACACAAGTACACTTATGAAAACATGTGTTTCACAATTTTATTTTATTTTATTTTATTTTTATCAGTTTGTAACTAATAAGCAACTCTAATCAGTTTTTAAATTTAAGTTTGTAATTCATTTTTATTCTCTTTTTTTTTTTAATAATTTTTACAACTTTTACAAATTTAAAATATATTTTATATTAAATGAAAATTAAATTACATTAATCATATTTAATTTAAATGACTATTTAATAAAAAAAATCAACAAAAACCGTTTGAATCCATATACAAAACTTGATGTCAGCTTACGCATGGCGTACGTGCATCTCGGAAGAAATTAAAGTGGGAGATGGGAGAAAAAAAAAAAATCTACTAATTGAAAACGATCTTTTCAACTTTTACAAGTTTTACGTTCGTCAACTAGTTTGTTTTTATGACTAATAATATATAAATATTATTGTTGCTTAAACTGTTCTAGGGTTGTTGTTTCTCCACTCCATGCTATCATGTTTTAAAACATACTTTCCAGACACCCAAAAAACTGAAAATAAATTTGAATTATTAATCTATATCTCAATATAATCTTCATTTCGTACATATATGTATTTTGCGGGATTAAAAGAAGTTAATTAATAGGATAGAAAAATATAGATTAGGAAAAATAGGAAGAAACATGGATCTTTTTCTTAGTCATAAAAAACCGACAAAGAGGTGCTTTTCATTGTCCTTCAAATATAACTTAAATTAATCATTTTGTGGCCATATTTTCTATCTTGCATGGCTCTACATAGCAAATAGGGTGGCTACTTTAAAGTCAAGCTTCATCGTGTTGGACCAAGTTATTATGGATAGAGAGGCCAACCCATCTTCAGAATTTGGAAAAGGTAGCTACTCATATCTTCTGCACCCCATTTCCAACTATCTAGACCACTTTTTTTCTTCAAATCTCACATCTTCTTCTTTCCTTTGAATACACCATTGTCTGCTTCCTCTCTTGTAACCATTCACTGAAGAAAATGAAATGAATTGAGTGTTAATAAGTGGTGGACTTGGATTATACAACACCTTTGACTTGTCTGAATTTTCATACAAGGAAACCACAAAGGTATCTCATTGAAGATAATTGTCTTCACTTGGAATGGAACCAACAACACTAAAATCTTTTCTTTGAATGTTAAATGGTATGGAAGATTATGGTCTGAGATTCTGAGATGTGTTGGAATTAAGTCAGTTATATAAACTATACCAAGATTACTATTTTACAGTTTCTCACTGTTATTAATCTTTATAACAAAAATTGACCAATTAGGATCTCAGTTTTCAGTTTAACCAACTACTTGATGTAAATGAATCTATTTTTAGGTTAAATCTAAAACATGACAGGTTTGTGGGACGCTTTCTATGTTAGAGATGGGCCTCAAGACCCACATTTTTTTATATTGAATAAATTGGGCTTGGGCTTGATGTGTGAAGGGGGAAGATGCCATCTAATTCAAGAATGGCCCAATTAGTAGTACCTACAATTTTTAACAAGTTATCTTATCTTTGTATTTGAGTACCACTTGTATTGTACTTGTATTGTTGAAGACTGACACTATATTTTCCGATTCTTTCTCTTTTAAAAATTGAAGACTGAAAAATTCAAAAGTGTTTAAAATTTGTTCAAATAAACTATAAATAAAATAAAATAAAATAAATCGATTCAATATAGATGGAGGTGGAATGAGTCAAAGTTGGTGTTGGTGGATGGTGATGAGTGATTCAAATTGTGGTGGAGTCAAGTCAACTCTTGTTCAAATTGTGGGAAGGGCACTGAGTGATTCATTAGATTACCCAAAAATAAGCTTTTCCATGTTCCTCCCACTTTTCTCTTCATCATTCTATCGTTTTAGAAAATCAAGTTGGTGCAAAAAACACAGAACCAACGAACCAGACCTATTTCTATAAACAAACTTACATATTGTCTTGTCTCTACTTTTTGTCTTGTTCTCCTCTTTATGTAAATAAATTAACTAGAAAATTGTTTACCAATTTATTCAGTTTTTTTGGCAGTGGTGACCAAAAGCCTGCAGGCCGATAATAATATCCAAATTCACGTGTTGTGTGGCTTATCATCTCAACACTCCATTTCCACCATTTCCACCTTAACAAGTGCTCCCTTAACTACCAGACTTATTCAACATACCTTTCTCCCACTCATTCCTTTTCAAATCATCATCTTTTCACTATTTTTTTCACCTCTTCTTTTTATCCTATTCATCGTTACTTATAAAACTTATATTAACAACATAACAATGATATAAAATGTGAAATAGGTATAATATAAAAGTATGGAAAAATATTTATTCTACTTCTTAATATGCCAAATTTGGATTTAGAAACTTCCTGAATATATAAGCCAATCCGTTGAACTTAATTTAATTTGTCATCTATATCTATTAGAAGACACATTTTTTGAAAATAAAAAATTTGAGTAGGCTTGACCACTAAAAGTGGAGTACAAGGAATTCCATTAAAATGGCCTAAGGCCACCTGGTAGAGTTGACCTCTTCCGTCTTCTATGCAAAACAAAATTTAAAATAATAATAAAATTTAGTTTTATGAACGACATGCACAACGATGTTATTTATGCTTTAAGAAAGAAAGAATGATATTTTATAAAATATAACCATACAAAGTTATCTCTATCTTAAGCATCCCTTATTCTTAATTTATATATAAATTAATTTTAATTTAAGAAAAGAAGTGATACATTTTTATTTTATTTTCTAAAAGTTTAAGAAGAAGTTTGTCCAAATATATTTTATATCAATTTACGATAAAATCTATTTTTATATATGAAAAATATATAAATTTAAATTTTACTTTATCTAAAAATTTTATCCATTTTGAATTCTCTAATTTTGGGATATATCACTTTTAGTTTCCTAAGTGATTTAGTAAAGAAAATAGTTTAGAGAGAATAAACTTAAACTTTAAATATTTTACATATCAATTTATCTTTTTTATTTATTTATTTATTTATTTAAATCTTAACTATTATGTTTTTTAATCTGTAATGAACTCAAACAAATATCCAAGTGATTGATATCAGCAAAATTAGACCTTTTGCTATCAAAATTAATTAGTTCTGATAGTTCCATCTTGACATCTATAAAAAGCCTTGTTCCTTGCTCCTAATCGTCTGCAACATTTAACTACACTGTGACCAAATGACATCTTCATTCTCCACCTTATTATTTTTCTCTTTTGCTCTTCTCTTCTCTGCACCTTTTGGAGCTGAAGCATGGTTTAAGCCCGATATACCCATCTCTTCTCTCATCACCAAAACTCTTTTTGACTCCTTTTTCCTACACAAAGATGACACTGCATGTCCTGCCAAAGACTTCTACACCTACGACTCCTTCATTCGTGCATCAAAATTCTTCCCTGCATTTGGTACCACTGGTTGTTTAGCCACTCGCAAGCGTGAGATTGCTGCGTTTCTCGCTCAGATTTCCCATGAAACCACCGGTGGGTGGGCCACTGCACCTGATGGTCCGTTTGCTTGGGGATTGTGCTTCAAGGAAGAAATTAGTCCTCAGAGTAATTACTGTGATTCTAGTAACACCCAATGGCCTTGCTTCCCTGGCAAAACTTACAAGGGAAGAGGACCAATTCAACTTTCTTGGTATGATCATTGTTTATTTGGTTTACTACTAACTCTTCTTTATTCAAAATCATGCTATTTGGTTGACTAGAACAACTGATATAAAACTGTTCTAAAATATAACTATAGTTTTGAGTTTGAGTTAAGATATATAGTATTCTAATTCACTCAAGTAATTCTTTTTAATCATATTGTTTACCAAGTATTCACTTGCTTTGTCCATGACAGTTTGTATTAATTAGCACGAGATTATTTCAACGTAGTATATAAAGTTAAGCAAAGTTTTAATGTCTGTCATAATCTTGCTAGACTAAAACATGATAATCTCTTGTGACAAAAAATTCACCCATCATGAGAGAAACTTACACTTACAATTATTACTGTTAGTTGATATATAAAAGAAGTTGAGTTATTTAATAATAAGCATGGCAAAAATTTGTGCAGGAACTACAACTATGGACCAGCAGGGAAAGCTTTGGGATTTGACGGGCTGAGGAATCCAGAGATTGTGGCAAACAATTCTGTGATAGCCTTCAAAACTGGTCTGTGGTTTTGGATGACAGAGCAAAAGCCAAAACCTTCTTGCCACGACGTGATGGTAGGGAAATACGTGCCTACAGAAGCTAACATAGCAGCGAATCAAACATCTGGTTATGGTTTGGTGACTAACATAATCAATGGTGGACTGGAATGTGGGATTCCTGGTGATGCAAGAGTCAACGATCGGATTGGGTTTTTCGAAAGATATACAAAGTTATTCAACGTGGATACTGGACCTAACTTGGATTGTGCATATCAGAAACCCTTCTAACTCTTACGTATGTTTTATTTTTGTGTACTTCTTTTCCTTTTATTTTTATCTCTGCCAAGAATTTAATAATGTATTGAATGAAAGCATATACCACCTTCTTCATGGAATTTTCCTTATGCACTCTATCAGAACTTGACAAACAAAGTTTTATATTCTTCTTGATCGTGTAGTGCCACCGTTGCCGGAGGATATTCTATGATTTTCAGATGGAAATTTTAATTGACATAATTTTATATATTTTATTTAAAAGATGGAGAGAGAGAGAGAGAGAGAGAGAGAGTAGAAAATATGAATATAAAAGTGAAGTAAGAAAGTGTTTGAATAATGAAACTAAACTACCAATTGGCAGAAAAAATATAACAAAGAAACTGGAATAGAATAGAAATGGAAGTGATGATGTCATTCTTCATTATTTATTTCTCCATCTTTTATATCTATACTAAATTGATTCTTTCAACTATTTGGACTTATCCGGCCACCACTTTCTCTATTTTTTTAATTTTACTTTTAATCTCCTATGGTTTTTTATTTTTTATCTTCTTAATTTTAAATTTAGACAGTTTTAAAATTCATGCTAGTTATTCTTGAATTAAAGTAACCTTCTTTAATTTTATTTTAATGTTTTTCACTATAATTTTGGAAAACAAAACAAAATAAAGATGAGTTGTCTTATAATTGAAAAAAGGAGTCACACGAACACTAAATGAGGATGCTTTATATAAGGCCTGGTTTTATATAAGATCTTGATTTCAAAAATAAAATTATTTAATTTTATAATTAAATTAATTATTAATTGTAAAAATTAAGGTAGAAATAAAAAATTATAAAAATGTAGATCATATAAGATTTACCATTAATAAGATCTACTTCAAGTAAAATAAAATTTTACAAAACTCTTTCATTGAAAATCCTCTTAGTGAGACTATTAATGATTTTCACTTAGTAGTTCTACATTTAACTTAGTTCGACCTTATGTGACTTTTATTGCATGATGTTCTAAAGAATTGGTATGTTTACATTATCTATTTATATGTTTTGGATTGGAACTAAGTTAATTACACATAAATATGATTTGACAGTTAGGTATACGCAAAATTGAGATGAAAAAAGAGGTATTACTTTTAATGGCATTCTTTTATTTTAGGAATCCTACTCCCTCCTGTGTGAATCCATTATCCATAACCAGAAAATTTTCTACATTATTTTTTTGTTAAATCTGTAGTATAATAATTATGATAATATTAAGCAACATTACACTATTTCCAGGCAAAAGCCAGAAAGACTCTGGAATAGTGCATATTGTCATTTGCTCTACTCAACATATTATTTTTCTTTCAATTGGCGTCTGTCTTAACAATTGAGAGAAATTTAAGTCCTTAAAGAGAAAAACTAATTGTTAATTAGAAGTTGACTTGTAAAAAGGAAACAAAGCTAGAATCCCAGAAGGGTAAGAATGTACAACACTTCTTTTCCATTATCTTCAAAGAAAGAGCAGAGTGAGACTATGCATATACATCTATCTGTGCATACTTCACTAAGTAACATTTTCTAAAGTTTCTGATCAGTGACCACAGTAGAGTCTCACTCTAGAGGACAAAATTGGAAATCACTGCTAGTGTCGTCTACACTTAACACCCAAATGTGTCTACCCTTGTTATCTTCAATCTCTTCACTGTGGACACGAACATCCTACACCATCAAAACAACAAGCACATTAATACACAAAATAGAATATATAATAATGCATTTGTTTCTCAGAGACAAGAAGTAATCAATCAACTTACTCCCAAGGAACATCTCCAACCATGACCAAATCCCCTTCCTCATCTTCGTATGTTAGCACATGGCATCTCTCAGGTTGTACTCCATTCATCTCTGTCCCCCCTGTCAACAGGCCACAATATTCCACTGTCATTTCTCTTTATAAGATAAAAAATGTGAACACTATCTGATACACTCTGTTCAACACATTTTTATCAACTTAGAATTAAAAAGGATCATTCATATTTTGATAATTTATAACAGATATGAACTACAAATAAAAGAAATTGAATTGATAAAGAGCAAGGGCAATAGACTTACAAAGAATGGTAGTGTCGAACATGTGTTCAAGAGTCTTCACTAACTCATAGTAGCCTCCATGAGCAAGTATGTTGAGTTTCCTTCCAATTGGAATGCCTTCCATATAGACCTTCACAAAGAAGCTGCTATGATCGTTGCAATCATTCACTTCAGCAGCTTGTGAAGTGTTCACAAGAGGATGTTGTTGTTGTTGTTGCCAATGCCCCCTATATCATCAAATAAACACACATGTTATAATTAGTCTTCAATTAATTAAAGTTTTGTGATTTGAGCATGCACAAGTAGTACCACAACACAAACCTTGAAATAGAAGAGCCAACATGATGAGTGGCGGAAATGCTGAGTCCAAGGCTAAGATCAGTGGGAAGTTCTTGAGTGAGAGAGGATGCGGTTGAAATGAGAAGGTGGTGGTGGCGGTTGCTACTGCTGCTGATTGAGGAGGAAGAAGAACTAGAGTGTTTTCCCATTGTGGTATCAGGGAAGTAGCAAGATGATGATGATGATGACACACCAAGCCGCCACCTTAAGGGCTTAAATAAACGAAGAAAGAGATGATGGTCCTCCTATTCGTAGAATCAAGACTTCCTCTGCAACCAGAGCCACTTCCCACCCCACTTTTTCTTTTTTCCATGTAATTGCTTGCTAGACCTCAAATGTTGTCATGGTAGCCGACAACTACACGTGTCAATAACAAAACTCCAACTTGGCATCTTTCCACTGACGTGTGTTTATTCTATTCAATTTTTCATTATTTTGCTTCAACCCTCTTCATAGTAGCATAGTTATGTTATATAATCTCAATTATTTAGAGGAAATTGAGTTAATAAATAACATCTTAAAATTTGAATTAAAGGGTTAAAGATAAATTTGATTGTAGTGATTTAAATTAGAATTGTGGTAGGAGGGAGGAATGTAGCAGCAAGTGTTAGAGGGAATGAACATGGAGTCGTGCAGATAATTGATGGGGGTGGACAAGAGAACATCGATATCTGAAACCTTGTATATACATGCAATATCCAATAATCAATGTTCAATGGATATAATCATCGTGTTGCGCATGAGTGACCTTGATTGGAGAGACAAAATATATAAAGGCATTGGAACTGGTGATGCTACATAAACTGCTGTATGGTCAGAAACATATTGATGTACGTTCCTTGAAAGGTTCTGTGAACAGCAGAAAAACCATCAAGGACACACCACAACATACTTATGAAGAGAAGTTGTGCGCATTTATTACCGCTAACTTTTCTACCAGACAACCCTTCTCTCTTTTCCTTTTCACCAATTCATCTTCCTACTCTTTCATGCACAAAACTTTTACCATATTTTCAAATTCATATACTAATGCTCTTTTCAATTATTACTTTCAAACTATTTCTTAATATTATCCTTCTTCTGCTCTTCAAGGTTAGAGCATCAATCATTTTTAAGATAACGATTTTTCCACTGAAAAAACAAATAGAATATTAATGGAAAAATGAAAAAGTTTATAGAATTTGAAGAGATTAGTATAAATTGGAGGAAGGAAGCAATAAAGAGGGGGAGGGAGCACAGTGACATTGTGGAAAAAAGATGTCATCAATGGGAGGGAGCAAACAATAACAAGAAAGAATCAGAATTGTGGAACAACGTGACAAGTGTGAATCTACAAATCACTTTTTAAAATGCCCAAATCATAATGCGTTCCTGTCTCGGGGACACAAAATCAACCTTATTTTTTTTTCTTTTAACACAACACAAAACCAAACCACACTTCTTTCTATTTATTATTCTTCTTCCTTTCTTCTCCATTCAACACCTCACCCCACGTGTACCATTTTCTTTCCCTTCTCACATGTTCATAGTTTTCCATGTTCCTTCACAACCATAAAGAGGGAACAAAAATTAGGAACCACAAAATAAAGAGGGAACAGAACCTTGTATGCTTGGATCTAAAGAAATGGCGAATGCTAGCTAATAAATGTTGAAACTGAAAAATTGAAAAACATATTAATCAGAAGCTTTTAACAGTTTTATGAAAATGAAAAGATTATGTTAAGATAAGTAAAATAATGAAGAAGAAAAGGTAAAATGTTCCCCGCCACCCCAACCATGACTCAATAAGGTTGCTTTCATTAGCCATCAAATTGTCATTTTGTCTCCAAGAAAGTATTTGCGTTGAACCTTAGAAAAAGCAGCGTGTAACCTACATTCCCCTTTTCCTCAATAGCCTAAGTAAATGTGTCTCACCATCTTAAGACCACATTTTCCATTTTCTTTAAACTTCATCTTCTTCAATTCTATCTACCACATCCTCGTTAGCCCTTTAACCTTTACATACAAATCCAACAATAACGCCTCTAATTTTCTTTCCTTCTTTATTCAACTTTTTAGATAGGAAATGCTCAAAACGACAAAAGAACAATTTTCTCATAAGAAACTCATATGGTTTGTATTTGAGTTATAATATTCTTAACCAAACTAGTCCAAAGTTCTTCTCCAATTCTATCTTATTTATGATATTGAATATTACAAAAGGTAACCATCACAACAACTTGATTGGCCTTCTACCTAGATTGGAAGGCGATGGTCTAACGCCTAAGATAGGGAAAGGGCTAGAAAAAAAATCTTGAAAAAAAAAACCCTTAATAAACACTTTTTTTGCCAATCATCTTCTTCACATTTTTTAATTCTTTATTTTGTAGTTTTTTTCTTCTTTTCTTACGTTGATAATCATTCAATTGTAGTGGATCACTCACGTGGTTACTTTTTATTTCTTTATATAGTAAAAAGTTTGATGGGTAAAATTCATCTTCAATACTAAATGTATATTTTTAACGGGTATTGTTGATTGATATTACATAGGGGTATTTTAATTAGTTACTGTACCAGCGATATTAACTACTAGTTAATAAATTTTATTTATTTATTTTAGAATAAAATAACAAAAATATATTTTTTAATGAAAAAAATATTAATAATTTAAGAAATTTTATTTTATAATTTTTTAAAATATTTATAAGTATTGATGGATACCTATAAATATAAAATTATTTATAATTTTTTATTAAACAGGTATCAATAAGTAAGATGCGGGTAAGAATTATTTTTACGGGTTAGCGGATAGTGATTCATCCTGCTGGTTGTCATTCTTATTTAAATGTATTAATTTATAAAATAATAAATTTATTTAATTTATTATAAAATTTATTAATGGAATCAAATAACTTATTTTCTATTTAAGTAGATGCATTTATTAACATATTCATAATATAAAATATTGGTGGGAAAAGAAATCTTGAATTTTGTCTAATAATTAAATATAATATAAGAATCTTATTTATTGTTTCACTCCTAATATCGAAACTGACCTTGCATCAGAACTAAACTTAATTATTAAATATGCTAACAATAATCTCATAAAATAATGACTACTATTTATAAGAGTCACGAATGTCTATTTTTATATGAAGCCCATGACTACTTGAAGCTTATGCTACTTTCTCTTAATATAATTATAGGATAGTTTTACTTTAAAGACCTGTGTATTCTACTATAAACCTATGAAAGCATATGCATGTGTTGGTTTCAATCAAGACCTGATATTTTGGGCTTAATATCCTGAACAAAGATGACCCATTGCTTGGATTGTGTCGTAAGTCCAGTCCGGAACAAATTAGAGGTCCATTATCTAAAGAAAACATATAGAGAGGGTTTAACACAAACTGTATATAACTGGTCAAACCCCATAAAACCTATGAAGGGTGGATAATAGAATGGCAAAGAGATTACTAGCTTACTTCTCTCAGGGAAGAAATATAGAATGAATAAAATCAAATTATCCACCATAGAAGTCATTCTCTATCTATACATGTTTTGGCTTGCAGCTTAATCTTTCTTTCTGAGGTTTTGCAAAAATCAATATCCTCTTTCTTTTTTTGTGCCACAGTTTGAAGAAATTTGACCAGAACAGGAATGTATAATTTGAGTTTTCCCCTAGTTTATTCATTGAGGAAGGTTATTTCCCAGAATCTTTTTAACCCCTTGCAAATATAGATGCCCTTTCAAAGTTTTATCACCCCAAGTTACTATGGTTTCAATATCCTGTCCAAAAGAAGCTACTATAGAATGCTTAGTATAGATTGTGAAGGATTAGCCAATTGCATTCATACACCCCAAGCACCCCAAGGACTAAGCATTGGGAAATATTTAACAGCATAAAGCTAAAGTTGAGGCTTATTGTACTTAAAGTTTCCTCATTCTTTTAAGTATTATCCAAGGTTGAGTTGAACACACTAGAATGCGTCAGTTTTTGTAGGTCCAATAGTGGGAAAAAATAACACATTGCTGAGTTTGACTGGAACAATATATATGTACCTCATCACTTTTCCCTAATCAAGCTCCACCTGGAACTGTTCTACTCTTGAATGAAAGTGGTGGTGGGGAAACCAATCATGGAAACTTATCATAGCTTTGATAACTACTTCATGAAACTGATAGATACTAGTTTAGAATGTAGATACTAACAGAAAGAAAAGGATTTTTCTTATTGAATATCTTCATCCTACTCCAGATCAATGGACCCCAAAGTGAAGAAGAAAAAGAAAATCTCTTCCACCTATATAACTAACTTTGATCAAACTAATTCTTTTACATTCTCTACTTCTACTTATAGAAAACCTAAGCAATTAACAGATACTAGCAAGGTCTGCTTTCAACTAGCAAGACCAAACTGATGATACCCCACTTGATTCTTTATGTCCCTCTTTATTTCTCTGAATGTAAACATTCCTAATTAGCCAAGGTGGAATTTTTATTTCACTGAGCTATTCGGAACAACTCTGGCCCCGCAATATTATTTCAAGTATTCTAATTGATCATTAGTAGTTCTGTGATAGAGGCTTCTATTGTTTGACTTCATATTCTTAGACCAGACAAAATGTTTTTAGCATTTGTGATTAAATTATATGCATCTTTATCTATTGATTCGTTATATTCAAATAAGTTTCAATTCTGTCTTCAATTGTTAGCTTTCTTTCTTTTATTTTTTTTATACAATTTATAATAGCTATAATTCATCATAAAATTTAGTTTCTTGAGTATTAAATACTCATAACATATTGAGTTTTATGGAGGGTTTTAGTGTCATTTGAGCTTTTTATTCCCTTCACCTTCCCTTCTTGCATTAAGTTTACTATTTTTAGTTATGAACTCAATCATACCAAACACTACGAAAAATAATGATAATTTCATCCCACTCTCGTGCCTTTTCTTCAAAAGTCATTTCAACAACCAAACATACCCTAAAGGCCCAGAATTTTGTATAACCCACTCACACACAATGTCATATAAGTCATATGGCCCAGGTTCAAAGAATCCACTAATGAAATAAACACACCATTGATATGACAATTCTTTTTGTTCTGCAAGAAACCACTCTTTCTGGTGTTTCATATATCAAATAACAAAAATTATAATGGGCTTGCTTGAATGTTAGTTGACAAAGGTTTTGCCTGGGCCCAAAAATTTAGACACAAGACAAAGGGATATAAAGTTTAGCCTAGGTGGCTTGAATGAACGCTACAAAACAATCACAAAGATAAAGAACACCCTTGAAAAGTCCAGCCACTAATATTCCGAGGGTCATATGAACAAAGAAACATGACGACAATTTTTTAAGAAAAAAAATCCAGAATAAAGTTTTCAACTACCTAAACTTTCCATCTCATACCTTTTCATAAGATGGGTAAGAGATTGTATTTGAAATATTCTTTCATTACGGGTATTTTGATTTGCCAAAAATTAGATTTTTTTTTTCTTGATAAATTCTTGAGGACATAACAAAAGGTTGTGACAAAACTTGGTTCTTATCAGAACTACTGCGCAAAATGTAGCTACGAGGAAATAAATAAGTTCAATGACGTGACATGGAAACACCGTACAAATTCATATATCATTCCATAGATATTCAGACCAACTTCATAATTTAGGTCCTTACTTTGGACCCATTAAATATAAACTATAAAGGATGAGTATTTTTCATTTTCTGTTTATGAATGCTGAATTATGTTTTATGATCTGATATGTGGAATACATAGAAGAAAAAATGAAGAAGGAAGGTGTGGAAATATTGAAATATGATTTGTATAATGGAGATGTGTATTATGTTATCGTGAAGGGCGTAGAGTGTTATGGTGTCGGGAACTTTGTGTGTCATTTTCGGGTGTGTGGTGTTGCATCGTCGTGGCTAAATTTCGCGAGTGTATCTTAAAAATTCTAAGTATCGATATTGATGAATGCGAAAAGTACCGACAAGAGTACACGGTGGCACGTGAATACATTGTGAGTTTCACGTGAAAGTGGGAGACCCACACGCACATTTTCTCTTCCTAAGATTGAAAATTGAGACATGATACATGAGGGAGGGTGTGCCTCTTTCTGAACCCACTGGCCCCTCCACTTCCATGCTCATGGTGGAGGGTCCTCCAGCCATCCCAACACACCCCACCATAACCTCAGATTCCACCACCTAGTGCCCTTTTCTTTGCTTGTTATTATCATCATCTTCATCAACAACAACAACAACAATCCCCCTCTAGACGTTTCTCTCATAATCTCACCTTTGATTTTCAGTAAGTAAAATCCACTACTCATCATGTCGGGAACCTCTACATCTTATTCTTAATTCTATTTTATATTATATCTACATGTTTTTTGCTTAATTATTATGCAATAATGGTAACTTTTCAGTAAAAATGAAAATATCAGCAAAGAATGTTCCTTTTTAACCACATGTCGTTTTTTAAACAAGATGAGAAGGGGGACACGAAACAAAAGCAAAAACAAAAACAAAAACATTTGGTTTCATCTGCGTAGAATATATTCAAGATAACTTGTCTGTGCATGCGTGATTCAGTTTGTTTAAAAAGGAAACAAAACAAACAATATTACTTTTTTTATGTGTTTATAAAGATAGAAATAATGTGTGTTTACTTAAATATCTCTCCTTTTGATTTGGGAACATGGTGTGTCATTTTCAGGGAGAAATACAAACAAGTAATTTGTTTGATATATCACATATCATTAGGGAAATGTGGAATAAAAATGTGGAGAGTTAGGAAAGGAGGATATAATGCTGGTCCACTTCTCTTGTTTGATACCTAACCAGTATAACATGACAAAAGAGAACTGCATGAAATTTGTGGACACCTTTGAGAGAATCCATCAATATTTTTCTTTTTAATTTCGCTGTGTACTAGGAATTATATTCAGAAATGACTTGTATGCCATTCTAACTAAGACCACATGGAGTAGTAGTATTTATTACCAGTTCCTCTTAGTAGAACCATACATTCATTCCCTCCATCCACACCCCAAGATTTTCCTTTCGTACAAGAAACCACTACGATCCATTATTTCACCACCAATTCGCATCAAGCTTCAACACTCCACAACATCCCGTTTCCTCAAATTAAGAGCTAGAGTTCGTGCGTGCACATTGCCAAATCCTCATCACAACATAATTTCAGTTTGTTGGATTTACATCCCTTTATAATTGGGCTCACAAAGGGATCAAGGAGAGACTATTATTATCATTTACCTACCATATATATATATGTCAAGTGTATGCAACCCAGAAACAAGTTAGCAGCAAAAGCAAGCAAGGAAGCTCAATTGTTTAGCTTAATTAATTTCCTTCAATCAAATGATTCAGAAGATGCTTGACTCCTCTCGCTCGGCTATGACAAGAAGCTCCTCCCATGCAGCCTCCACGTAAGTGTTAATTAATTTATGTATTACAATTTGGGTATTTATACATACCATGGCTCATTTCATGATATATTTCATTATTCAAGGGTGTTTCATTTCCTCCTTGCTATCTTTTCCTGGTTTAGTTTTAACCAAAATGAGTGATTTTGTTTCAGTTATGACAATGATTTCCTTGAGCTGGTGTGGGAAAATGGCGATGTTGTTGTACGAGGAGGTTCATCAAATAGATCACGAAAGACTAACGAGGAAAGAGTATATGAAGATGCAAGCATTGCAAAAAGAACAAGGTTGAACCCTTTATACTCACTTGAAGATCACTTTACCCCACTAAAGGACTCTGACATGAGCTCTTCACATCAAAGCAATGCGCAAGATTCGTTTGAATCCTCCCAAACAAAGAATTCCTGCAAGCTTAACGAAGAATTTGAAAACTTATTGAGACCGGTAAAAGACTCTAAGCCTGTTACCCCAGGCTATAGTCTCTCACAACAGTGCTTGCCTTCATCTCCTCTCGAGAAACAAAGAACAGATTCAACCCAAACACCACCACCAGCAAACAGACGGAACTTGGGGTTTAATCAAAGAACAGCTAGAGTGAACTTCTCCAATTTTTCAATTCCTGCAGTGTATCTCAAATCTAGTACTTGTCTGGGAAACAGTGCAACTCAGCAGACAAAAAATCATTCATCTCCAGCAAGAGTTGAGGAGATTGAAGCGCGCAAGGTTGAGAAATCGGCTAAAGAATCACAAGGGTTTCAAAAGCAAACATCCGTAACTGTTGAAAGAACTGCAAAACCACCCCCACCCCTCGATGAGCACTCTGAAGCTATTGGTTTTGGAATTCGCAGAAACCAAGCTCAACAACGTTGTGACCAAAACTCAGTCTCAAAAACGTTAAGAGCCAAGGAAAAAGCTTATAATAATAATAATATTTGTCAAGAACCACTCCTAGCATCTTCGTCAGTGTGCTCTCTAGGAGCCTCCAACGACCCAAATCTTGGTATCAGGAAACATGAGGACACTGATGACTCAATATATTTAAGTGATGTAAGTGGAACCCTAGGCTATGTTTTTACCTTCCTTAGCCTTCGTGTTAGTTACCATCAGTCTCACAAAACATGGATCAATTTGTTTGATGCAGAATGATGAAGAGCCTGAAGATATGATAAAGCAAGATAGGGAGGGTAGCAGAGTCAAGAGGAGCAGGAAAGCTGAGGTTCATAACTTGTCTGAAAAGGTGAGGAAAACGTTTAGGACATGATAAAGTAGATCCCATGAAATGAAATACACCACCAAAAATATATGGAGAAAAAATAACACATCAAGAGCTTGCATATCTGAAAATTAATTCCACGATCTGATAATTGTGAATATGTTTTGCAGAAGCGAAGAGAAAAAATCAACAAGAAGATGCGTACATTGAAAGAGCTCATACCCAATTGCAATAAGGTATGGGTGTTTGAGTGTATTACAGACTAGAAATTATAATCACTATGATCTTTACTAATTTAATTTTTATATGACATATATAGTTGAATACTATTAATTCTTTTTTTATCAATTAAGAAATTCAACTAGATATCATATAATTAAGTGTGTCTAATCTTTATATCAAGAACTTCTTGCCCTTGTTTTCTCTAAGTTTCGTCTTGTATATGTCTCTAGGTGGACAAAGCATCAATGCTTGACGATGCCATCGACTATCTGAAGACTCTAAAGCTTCAGTTACAGGTAAAATTTGAAGTCCATTTGTGTTGTTAAAATGATGTTATCCGAGACTTGGCCTTGATTTACAAATATTGGAATTAGAATGAAAGTCTAAAGCATAGTGTTATGTATATGAAACGATGCAGATAATGTCAATGGGAAGTGGATTATGGCCACTTATGATGCTACCTGCTGCCGCCGCACATCACATGAATGGAGGACATTTACCTCAGTTAGTAGGAGTTGGAATGGGATTCCGGCCACCACAGCTTCCTATTCCACCACTTTCTGCTATCACAGACAACAGACTTCATCAGATGTTTGGTTTCCCCAACCAAATACCACCCATGTCAATGCCTCAAGAACCTTTCTTTCCAATCATTGGAAATTCTCCCACACAACCACACTTGGCTACCAACACCACACCTACCACCAACTTGGCACAACATCTTGCTAAATCTGCTGCATCTCTTCAGGTCACACTCCCCAACATCTTGGACCCTCTTGAAAATTCAACAAAGCAACTGCAGAATCAGGTTTCCTTTCAACCCCGCGGCATTAGTACTCCACTAGCTACTACCCCTTTCGTTTTTCCACAAAAGTAGGAAAATGTACGGAGAAATTAGGTTAGAGATGTTAATTAGAGCTTGGTTTACCCTTTTCCTAAAGACGGTGTACATTTTTCTGATCATAGAATAATAGTTGCAGAATCTGACATCTCACAGTTTCATGCTTGCTTTCAGCCTTATACATTATATTACTGCTCCTATGTACCTATGAAAATTATCCATTCACACAACGAAAAATCGACAGTGTCATAATTTAGATTATGATCAAATTCATTTTTATAAAATTTCATTTTAAACTGGTGGAATGGGATTTAGGTGTATATTTCAAGCAATTAATTTTAGCAATAAATTTTATATTAAAACGTGTTATAAGTGTTTAACTAGTTCGATTAGTATTTTAGTATGTGTTTTCTATGACGTAAACATTTATTTCTATGCAATTCATATTTATATTAATATATATATATATATATATATATATTTGAAATTTATATATATAAAAAAAAAATTTAACTATTGACATTTAAAAAAAAAAAACTATTAAAAGAGAGTAGATTCAAAGGGATAACTTGTGTTAAATATAATAAATGATAAAGGATCTCATTAGGAAGAAAGCCGAAGCTTTTTCGTAGAATAAAATTTACTCATTTAAAGTAAAAAAGAAAGTTTTATAGGTGTTCAAATAAATTCTACATAATTCAAAATGCAAATGACAAAGCGAAAACTAAAAATCCTTAATTGATTACTTAAATTTCTTTTTCAATCTCCATTAATATTTTTTTAAGTAAAAAATAAAAAATGTAAAGCAAAAAAATTCCAGAAAAATAGAGAATATGCAAAGCAAAAAAAGTACCAGTCAAAGGAAATTTTTATCACATTTTTGCAGCGTAATTAAAGATGTGATGTTGCATGAAACTAATTTAGTAGAGAATAAAATGTAATAGATATGAGAATATTACTTTGGATATAAATTAAACAAGATGAAATTAGGAATATATGCATTAGAAGAAAAAAAAAGTTAAGCAAACACTTTAAGTCCATAATTAAACAAATTGCATTTTAATAATCTGTATTCAATAAGGTGGCACATAATTAATCTAGTCAAGGTATAGATCAATTTGGTCTTAGTGAGTCGATCAAATTATTTATGGATTAGTTTGAAATAAAAATTTCTTTTTTTTTCTTTAAAATTATTTTAAAAATAAAATTGAAATACCTTTTACCAATTTCAGAGTTCCTAAGCATCAATACAGGTAATAACAAACAAATAGAATAGGCCAAAGTTGGTCAAATTAATATCAAATTTAAATCCTTCATAAATGACTCAAGAATCGGACAAAAAATATATTCAATAAATCTACGTTTAATTGCAAAGAAAAAAAGTTTGAGAAAAGAAATGAAAAAAAAAAAAAGATGATGAAATGGACTAAAAAAGATATATAAAAAAAATATTATTTTCTTTGTCCCCAATAAAAAAGATAATTTTTTTTAGTTATTTTTCTACACTAGTCATTTTTCAGTTCATGTTTTCTCTTGAAGTACAATCCTAAAGGAATGAGAAAGAGAGAAGCAGGAAAACACAACAATGCAACTTTTCTGGTTTCTTTATGGTCAATAAGCAAAAGTTGAAAGATGACAAGTAAAAAAAAAAAAAAAAAAAAAAAACCTGCATTTTTTAAAATTGTTAGGAGGGATACGTTCACGATTTTAATTTTACAATATATAATTATATATCATAAAATAGAGAATTTTAAAATCGGTCGAAATGTGGTATGGTTGAAAAGTATAAGTATCAATTAGTTTCCATCAAGAGTAAAGAGAAAAATTCTTATATAAAACGTGCGTAATGTGTAATAATGATAAGAGAAGATGACACGTGTTAAAAGAAAATCTTGAATGTATTCTTGTATATATTTTATACTTTAAGGAACTTGTGAAAGAAGTAATGGAGGAGTACGAAATTAATGGAAAAAAAGTTTGCATCCAAGGAAAAATGATAAGACCATAACAATAATCAGATCCATGAAGAGTACCTGTTTTAGTTTAGGGTAAGTTGAATTACTTTTCCTTTTTTTTTGAATTGTTAGTTGTAGTGGAATACAAGCTTGCCATAGAACTCCAAAAAAATAAATTTGATTTTGTCGAAACCTTATTGTCGAGATCGAATACTTCAAACAACATTAATCTGGAAAGCAATGTTAATCTGGAAATTTCTCGTTCGTTTCACGACGTGGAGTATACATGTTAATGGTATTTTGACTATTAAATCAATATAAAATTCAAATAATATAATTTGAAAAATTAGGTGTTATATATTAATATTTATTGTCTATTTTTAATCATACAAGATGGATCATACATACATATAGATCTAGATTATATAGATTTAGATTAAGGTTAATTCTTTTTTACCTTAATTTAATTACTTTATTTCAGTTTAAGTGTAGTTTTGATATAATCCACATGTATTTAAATAGCCCTTAGTTTCAGTAAACTTCTGCCATAGAACTTGTCGGGTAGACAATCCATACAAAATTAGTTGCAGAGGCCATTTTCATTTATGCATATTGTAAATCATTAATTGGATTGGATCAATACTTTGTAAAAGGTATTTATTGTGACCTTGTGATCAATTGGTTTCAATAACTTTAACAACAGTAAAGAAATGAGACTACATACTCATCATCATTGTTGACTTACTCAAAAAATAGCTCAGGTGATTGAGAATAGTTCAATTGCACTTTAATTTTGATGTTTTCTAGAAATTATCATAATTCTTTCTTCTTAAGAGCAATGCTTATCATAATTTTGATGCTTATTTAAATTTCAATTAAAATTACCAACATTTAAATTTTGTGGTTTAAAGTTTACATCTCAGAATTAGAGAAATTCTTTTTCGGAAGAAAGAGGAGAAAAATGAAGGTTCAGACTAAGATAAAAGAGTTAGAAAAATATTAACTGCACAATTATTTTGTATTGTCATTGAAAAGTGAGGTTACGATCAATTCAATTTCAACACGTAAGTCATGTAGGAGAATCTTAATGTTAGTTGGACATCAATGAATGAATGATGACACAAACTTACATTTAATTTGTTATAATATTTGTAGGAACCACACTATCAACGTGGTTATTTTCAATTTTCAATCCCCCTTAAAATTAACGTAATTTCACTCAACTAAAAATTGTTACTACTCACACCAGTGCTTCGGAATGAGTAATACATGTATTGAGACATTCTTCATATCCTAAAACACCCATCCTCTAGAACGCATAAAAAAACCCAAAATTTTTAACCAACCCAAAATATGACCACTATCCACTAGGATTGGCCAAATAGTGAGATTAGATAATAGGCAAGAGTACGTAGATTTTATTCTCATTGTCATTACTATCCACTAAAAACAGACAACACTAACTACTAATGAACTCATCATTCATTAATATATTTGAGGCCATTAAAAAACATAATGTTATTTCCTTAACCAACCAATGCACATTGGCAACCAATATATGAGCTGTAAGATGTGACTTGTAGCAGTATTGGCTGAGACCAACCAAGAAAGTAGACTAATTAAGTTTTAAGTGAAGTTAGGTACAGTTCAGCAGTCAGCTCAGCTCATTACGTTGTTGGTCCTAGCATCAATTAATACAACTCAAATAAATAATTATCCATCTAAGAAGAAATCACAGATGATAAATTGTAAAAAAAAAAAATGAAACCCTTGTAGGAAGAGCCAACCCATGCATTGACAACATTTTCAATGTAGCCAATCCTTCCTAATGTTCAGCCGAACCTTCTAAGGTCTCCATATCAGAAACATCTTAAACAATCAACCTCGGTCTTCAAATAGAGTAACATGTGGTTTAGGCGAAACATTAGCATTCCCAATTGTAGGTAGCATAAATCGAAACAGCATACTCAACATTCCAGGTTTTGGTCGTACAATCTTTACCTTGTGAAACTTTAAAGCATAAATTTGTTAAGAAAAAATTGACATGGATTACGACAAATTACTTTCGTATTTTAAAATACAAACGATAAAAGATTTATCCGCAACAATAACTGTACACCTGAAATGGACATAGTCATCACCCATGTATATATAATCAAACCGTGGGTCATGTAAAAAGAGCACAGCAACCATAATTTTAATTTTCAAACTTACACAGCTTCCATTTGTAATTTTTTAGTTATTTTGTCTCCGTCTGACCCCACCCGAGTGATTCCTGATTTCCCAGCTGGATGGTCAGAAAGCTTGAGATTTGAGAAAGCATTGCTAATAAAATCAGCAGCCTCTGAAGCTGTTCTTCCTTCTGCACTAATTGTCTTCCCCGGGATAGGCACTTCAGCCTCTTTCCCAACAGCCAACTCCAAATTCTTGAACTCCTCTTCAATATCTTCATCTTCAATATCCACGTATGATGGCGTTTGTTCTGCGGCAACAGAAAGTAAAATATTGCTCACAAAAAAATTAATAATCCTTAACTATTGACATCAAACACAAAGCATTAACACCATCCTGAAATCCCCTCAAGTTCAATATCTCATCCAGACCAATTAAACCATTTTATTTAAACACAAACTGCAAAAACACAGTTTAAATGCATGTCACAATAGAATGACAATATATACCTAGCATCTTTTCAACTTCTTTGTGTGAATCAATGCTCTCTTGGATATCTCTTAAACAAATATCAACATCTTCCACGCTGATCTTATTTTCTTTGATAGCCCGAGCTCCAATCTGCATAGCTTCAGCAACCTGCTAACAAACAACGGACCACCAGTGGTAACAAAGACAATATGCAGCTCAAAATATTCTTCAGATTATGATATAAACTGATCAACTTTATATAATGTTCAAAATCATACCTTTTTCGTTGACTCAGCATCAGCAATAACACCAAGTACTTCCTCTACTCTGTTCAAAAGTGATGAACATTTTTCTCTACTCTGAGTGACTAACTTCATCTCCCTTGCATAGCTAAGGGCCAATTTTTTGTTACCAGATTGTAGAGAAGCCAATGCTGATTTTCTCAACCTGATAAAATCAATCTGTGAGGCAACTAAACATTTTTTTAGCAAACATCCCCACACTGACGCAACATATCTGTTAAGTGGGAAGGGATGATGTAAAAATCACTGCAACTTTTGATTTTTGACTTCTGAAAACAATAAACACACTTCTCTTGGAACATAAATTTGTAGAAGTATAACCGATCAAATTACATTGCAGTCAAACTATCGTCCGTTAATCCATGTCCCACAAATTATCACAAGAGGTCCAAAACAAATTTGGTTGAAAGGTCTACGATAGTGGTCCACAACAGAAACAGCAAAGTAAGACATCACTTGAATGAGGATATCATGCACATCAACAACACTATTTTGTCAATGTGTCTGGATAAGCTTATTAGTGTAAAAACGACTTATAACCAGAATGCTACTAAGAGGTTTAACAAAAGAAAAAACATTTTTTCTAAAAAAAATTAAAACCAAACATACAGTAAGATAAAATATAATAATTTACTTTGGAACAAGGGGAAAATAGTTCAGCATACGAGGGAAGATAAAATAAACTCACAGTTCATAACGCCTGTCAGTCACATCCAGTTGCTGCTGAAGCTTCTCAGTTGTCCAAATTAGGTGCAATACATCATAATCTAAATTAGTGATACTAGACAATGCTCCTGCTGAAAGAGAAACTTTTACTCCCTGTAAATAAATAAGAAAAAAAGAAAAAGCTGAAATAAGACAAGTATGAAGGCAAAAATGAAATAAGTATTGATAATTCCTGCCTGCCACAATGTATTAATAACAGCCACATCTTTTATGCGTTCTATTATTTACTAGAAATGTCAAAAGTTATACATGTCCCATCCAAGACTTACATGTAAAGGGGAAAAGAAAAACCTCCCCTGGATAGAATATCAAATGATGATAGCATTTTTTTCTGATTGGAAAAATAGATTAAGTTTTTGTACCTCTACAAAATCTTTTTTGTTCACTGACAGATACTGTGCTGTTCTACACCCAGACAGATACCTCAATATTACAGATGCCTCATCCTGCCCTCCACATATGTCCTGAAATTTCTTCATTGTGATAATACAAGATGAATTCCAGTGACTATCTGATAGATGTTTGACAACTTCAGAAGCCTTATCCTATACATGAAGAAACAAAACTAAAATTAGTAGAGGAAATGAAAAAATCTAGCATAATCATGGTTCTAAATTGCAGTCTGCAACCACAAATGCAACCGCAATATTGCTGATGCAGTGCCTCCCGCAACCGCAATGGCCTGCAATTGTGGTGTGATTTTGAATCACATAATTTGCAGCACCGAGTCTGCAATGTAATCGCAATAGAGTCTCAACGAAACCTCAACATCATTCTATTTCATTTTTATCACAAGATAAAACAAAGATTCTGATTTCAATCTTCCATTCTAACTTCTAAATTTCAATGGTGGAATGAGTATTGTTGTGTGGGATGCTGAGGGAGTGCAAGAGACGTCTCATGGCGGTGTACTGGCCGATAGTGTCATGCACAATTGTAGAATATGTATCAATGATTAGAGTAATTGCAAAATTATTGTAATTTACTATTGGTCCACACATAAAATAAACAAAATGATCACATTGGAAATCTTAACTACAGATGCATAAGATAAATCAAACACTAACAGCATTGACATAGCTTTTGGTTCAGGTAGAATGGAGGGAGGCCGGGGATTTTCATGAAAGTTTTGGTTCAAAATTATGGAGTGAGAAGATGAGCAACAAAGGGGAAAATCATTGCTCTCCCAATTTCTTTTCCCACCAACGTTTAGTGGATTTGATGAGGGGAAGTGCTAAATGTTTAGCACCTAAATTTTTATGTATAGACACCAAAATGTAAAGTCTGTACAACAATAAGGATTAAATGAGTAATTAAACCTTATTTGTCTAGTACAAGGGTAAAATAGTAAAGCACCTTATTTTCTCTTCCCTCTCTTTGCAAAGCAAAGTCTCTCTCTACCCTTCCTCAAACCAAACTAACAACACAAATGCAAAGAAAAGAATAAAAGCTCTTGAAATTAAAGCGTGCGTGATAACTGATAACCTTAAGCATAGCCGTTACGATGACACACTGTTCAGCCATAATATCTGGAGTTGCTGGTCTTGTTATCAAGTTACTCACTCTTCTGACTAGCTGGGAGAATCGCCCACTCGATGGATCCGCAAGATCCACAGTTCTTGTAATGTCACCTTTATTATACATTAGAGACTGGAAAATGAAAATATGTAAAGACAAAAACAAACAAACAAAAATGGTTTTTTTATGGCTAATAACATAAACTCGTAAAAGAGAAAGGAGTACTGACTCATACACACTCACCAGTACATTGTCAAGACACAGAGGGGTTAGCCCTCCTCGATTAAACCAATCGTTCTTAACCTGAAAATAACTTATTGAAGGTGAGAAAGAAAAATGAGGGAAATTGAAATCGGAAAAACCTAGTATCACCTCTTCCTTACTTGGGAGGGTCGAATGAGGAGGAGGCGAAAATGGGTGGCGATTTTGACGATCAATTGTTTCCAGAAGAGGAAAGTGGGTTCCCAATCGCATCTTTGTCCGGAAAAAGCTTTGAATCGAGCAACGGCAACCACTTCGTCGTCCCAATCAGTAACTTCCTTAGCTATGAAATCCCTAACCCTCGCACCACTCAAATTCGGAATCGAATCCATCTTCCAAACTAAATTACTTCCTTTTCCCACATTTTCTTCCCTAAACTTAATCCTTTCGTAACGCGCTAAAACTACTAACAAATAACAGTTTCTTCTTCAAAAAGTCACTATTAAAAATAGTTTATACAATTAGTTTCCATCTTAAATTTACAAAATTGGTACTTCAACACGTGCAATACACAAATTCATGTTTATTTTATATAATTGAAATTTATAATATACAAAATTATAATTAAACTGGGAGGGCTTGTACGTGCATGTGGTCTTAAGATGCGAATTGAACAGTAAAAAGGCTTATTTGTTGTTTATATATATGGGCCCAAGCCCAAACCCACCGTGCTTGTCAAAGGTAGGGAAAAGTATAGAATGACATTGATTAATAAGAAACAACATAAAGGGCCTTGCTAACCTAATGGTTAATTAATTAGTTTTAAAAATCATTTTTTTAATCTTTTAAATTTTAAAAATATATAATTTTAATATTTTACCAACTTTATAATAGTAAATAAATATTATTAAATATTATATTTAAATATAAATAATAATTAAAATCATATTTAATTCCTTTATTAATTTTATTAAAATAAAAAATATCATTAAAACATAAATTTAACTATAAAAATAACTAAAATCACATATTTTTAAAAATTAGATAACTAAATTAATTAATGTAAAGATAAAAATCATTTTTGAAACAAATACAAAAACTAAAAACATATTTAACCCTTAATTAATAATTATATTTTTTATTAAAATCTCATGAGTCAAGTTTTAAGTTTTTAATCAATGAAAAACATGGAGTCCAAAATCGGTAACTGTAGTTGTTTCGGAAGGACTACCATTAACTCAAATTTGAGAGTTAAAGAATTAAAATGAATCTTTCAAAAATAAAAGATAATTTTTTTTAATGAAATAATGCTAGACAAGAATATATTTTAACTTACTATTTATAAGGATGGAATATCTTGTTTAAAACATTATTAAACATTAAGGTCCCTTGTTTGGTAGAGATGAAATAAATATAATGATTGAAAATTATATATATATATATATATATATATATAACAACCTTTGTGTTCTCTTTCTTCACAGTAGACCCTTGTTTTTAGACAGATCGGTCCCTTGTGAAGGTTTATACTGGTGTGTTATTAATTACCTGTGTGCACTTTTTCTGTTTTGTTCATCTGAATATTCAATAAATTTAGTTTGCTTATCAAATAAAAACCAGAGAGAGAACGGATTAAATCAAGAAAGAGGGGACAAAACTTTGGATAACTTAGTCTTGTGAATTGACAAGAAAATGAGAACTCAGAACTTTGAATGGGAAGAGATAAAGAAGAGGCCCAGAAAAAATAAAGAGAGAGTGGGAAAGGGACTACCAGAGTATAGTAATCATTTATTTTTTGGGGGATGCTAATTATTTTTAATTTCAATTAAATTTGATTGATAACCCATCATTGAATGATTGAGATATTTTTAGTGAATCGAGTGATTAAAATAAAGACTTTGCTAAGTCTCCTAACATTAGCATCATTGATGTAGTTTTCATTCCCCCACCACAAAGTTCACAAATCCAACACAATAAAAAGAAAAACCAAGCCCAAAGTCGCATTAATTACACCAAACAAGAGTTCAACAGGTGATGCCATGAAATTTACAAGACCAGTTTTGGTAACATTTTTATACAGTAAAAGATAACAAGAAGAGAGAAAGGTATGTTTGGTTAACAATATTATTTATTGTCTATATCAGTTGGTGGAAAATGAAGCAATATCAGTTGGTGGAAAATGAAGCAATGTTTAAAAAAGGACAATCAGGTGATGGCTTAGTCTTTTATCTGCATTGGTGCTTTGATGAAAACATGTTGGTATAAGAATTTTCATTGTTTTAGATTTTTCCTTCTATAAAAGTCTATGTTGGGAGAAAAATTATTAAAATTTGAGTTCCGTACGTGATAGATAGGTCGCATGTCGAATTTATTTGTAGTAAATCATTAGTTGATGAGACTAAAACTTGAGCATGGGAAGTTAATCCTGCATCTTCAAAGTTGATATCAGTGAAAATGATGTAAAGTTGATGAGAGTTGAGTATGATTACCCACTGAAAGTTAACTCGGTCCATTTTCTATACAATTTGAATTGTAAAGTCATATTGTAATAATGAGTAGGTGGTGTTTTTCTCTTCTGATTTTGATTTCTGCATTAAACTTGAGTTTGTGGAACACAGTGAGTGATGAAAAGTGACGTGCCTTTCTCCCTTAAAAAGGCGAGCATTCTCCCTCATTTCTAACATATCTGACTGTAGTAAATCCAAATGGGACGTGGGAAAAGAAATTTTTGACAAGATTGTAAGAATAGGAATAGGAATAGGAATAGGATCCTTGTGACAAAAAGTAATCGACACTACGTCACTAATTATGGTGGTAATTCAGTCTATCACACTGATAATTAATCTGTTTAAGATTTGATGCATCGAACATGACCACGCATTTCTTTCTTTCTCTTTTCTTAATTGCCAATTATGTTTGTACGATCACCACATTGAAGACACATGCATGTGCTAAACCACCTTTAACACTAATGCCTCTTTATTAATTATGCTTCCAGTACAGAGCTTCAAAATCCTCAAAAACATTTCTTTATTGTAAATTTAATCTATTATTTATGAAGGAGTTAAGAGGAATTAGGTAGACCCTATTAGCATGGAAGAACATGGGATGTTTCCTAAAATAAATTGTGGGATTTGAGAGAATTAGATGGTGGATGTTAACATGAGGTAGAGGATTGGGTGATGCAGAATGTCCAATAAGGCAATGACATATGTAAAAAATAGAAAGTATGATTTAATAAGAGCTTAGCTTAGCACAAAGTCTAATCCCATTATGTGAAGGTTGTGGTTTAATCCCATTATGTGAAGGTTGTGGTTGGTGTTTCTTGTCAATTGGGTGTCATGATCCTTTAAGAAAAGGATAGGTTAAAGATAATGAAGGGATAGGTTATTCAAGCACACCTTCATCATGCTTCAACTATCTTCTTCGTTACAATCTTCAAATTTAATTATAGTAAAAGAAATACTCTCAACAACAAAACTAATTAGTCATATCATTCAAAATATAAGATCATATTATTATAAAAACTAAATATTGAATCGAGTTTTTACTGTGTATGAAATTATGTGAATAACAATCAAGAAAAGATAATGTAACGAATATGGCACTTAAATCATTGGAATGCCAACAAATGGAAAGATTGTGAGTAGCTAGATTTCTTTTTTTTTTTTCCCTTTCGAAATGTGTGTTTTGTTTGGACAATATATATAACAAATATTTGGTTCGTAGTAGATAGGGTGCAATTCAACATGCCCCAACTGGTGTGTTAAATGGCTTCCTGCAACAAGCCAAAAGCTACCCAGTTTTAATGATTGATATTAAGGTTAGCATAACAAAAATCCAGACCAAACAAAACAATTAAAACAAACATAAAAGTTCATTTCAATCCGAGAAAGAAAATCGATTGAAATGTCTGAAATATAAAACAAACAGTAGTAATCTTTCCATGGTGAGGAAATTAGTATAAAAAAAATAGGTTTTGATATTTTTATATTATTTATGTTTGCTAATGTGAAATTAGTTGTAATGAGTTGAAGCTGTGACAATTTATGTTATAATGACGTTGGACGAGTAATCATAGTTGGCAACCCACAAAATGTGACATAGTACTTTACTGTCCCATTTCTTGATTTCTAAACCATGCAAATTGTTACTTTTTAAAAATACAGTTTTTTTTTCTTGATTAAAAAAATATAAAGATAGATTAATACAATCTTGGTCTAACATCAATTGGTGATTAACAGTGAATAAAATAATTAACAAACGGGTTAAAACGGATTTGCCGACAACCACTGTGTACGATAAATTTGGAATCAGGGAGCAAGGTAACAACGGTAATTAACTATGTTCACATCAACTCCTTTCAAAATCGTCAAAGAATTGAAGAAAACAATAATCACAGGAGGTTGACTTCTACTGAAACTGTCACTTGATCACATATATAAAAACTTTAATGATATTGATTGTGATGAAATAGTAAAAAGTGTTCACCTCTCTAAAAATAAATGGGCAAATATTTATTATACCAAGACATATATTTCTACAACATTTTACAGAAAAGGCGAGAAAATTAAATATATGATAAAATAAATTACATAATAAAAATAAATTTTACAAAAAAAAAAATTATACTGATCGAGTTGTCGTCTTACCAAGTTGTCTTTTTTTATATAGATAAAAAAAACATTAAAAAACAATTAAAAAATAATATCTTAAAATGTGTATGATTAAATCTATAATCCAAACAATTTGTCTTCTGATCACATTCACTAACTCACTAACTAAACAATTTTGCGCATATTAAATGACGACAAGAGTATTAACATGTCTTGAATCTCTTGTTATCTCAAATAGATGGTATAAGTATTCTAAATAGTTAGGGTTTGGTTGCCCAAGAAACATCAAGTTATTTTTTTCTTCCGACAAACAAAGTTAGGGATCGCATATCTTGATAATATGATGAAGCGATTGTGTAAGATATTTTGGGACTTACGAATGGTACTATAATGAGTATTGAACTCAGTTTCTATTGATACAAGATTAAGTGAAAACCCTAATTAACTTAAGGGTTGGAGTGTTCTTACAAATATGGAGGTATGCATGTGAATAAGTATAGATGGCAATGGTGGGCATGGCATAAGTAGTTGTACGGTCTCATCAGCTCTATGCATCGATGACGTCCAGAATTACTCATTGAAGAGGGTCCCATTTGTGGAACGAAGGATGAACTGGCCCCATGCAATGCAAGCATGGAGTTTCTTATTATATAATAATATTATAATAATATGTGTTTTGAAAGCATTGGGTCCTGCATGAGCTAAGCTATGCCCCATGCAGTCATTCTTCATCCATCTAAGTTCCAATAATTCAATGGTTTTGCTTCCGTTTCTTCTATCTGTGTATGGCTCAACTCAGTGCTACCTCTGCAACTTATCCTCTTTTCAAACTGGAAGAAGATATCATGTTGCACATGTGTACGTCTACTCATCCTGAAGATTGTGACATTACCTTGTATTTTCCATGTCTCAAGGCTTCTCTTACTTTCGAGGCTACTTAATGAAAAAAAGAAGAAGATAAAAACAACCTAATTATTGCTAATTAAGACTAATTTACAACCACCACATTTTTAATAAAGTTTCACATGCATCATTCTTGTTTTTCCACCTCTGATTATTTCTCCACATGTTTAAGCATGTGCGTGTCAACTCCCTATCTCTTTTGAAATTAATCACCTTTACAAAAATACACTTTTTGAATTATCATACCAGTAGATATCACTTTTACGAACTGTCTTTTTTCCTTCTTTTTTTTTAAGAAATACACTTTCATTTTGATTAAACGACTCAAATTTATTTATAGTGTGTTTACTTTTATGTTTTAGAGGCGATTTTACACCATTTTTTTATGGAACTTTTAGAAATAGTTATAGTTTCTACATTCTAAATATGATCAATCTCTTCTTTGTCTGTTCTTAACACATGCTATTACTTGCTTCAAACTCTACATTCTTTCCTCTCCAAATTAATCTTGATCAAGAGGGAGGATACAAAGTAAATTTGGCGAGACACTTTTTTGGATTTCATTCTTTGTGGGAGATATATATGCAGATGCAATACTCCAATTATTGGCCAACTGTGATTGACTTTTTAAGCGTTCGTTTTCACCTCAAGTTACTTGAGGAGAGAATAGTACAATGACACTGCTTATAAAAAAAACATAGGACAACTGACATGGCTCAGCTCAAAGAAATAATGATTCTATCTCTTTGTATTTGGTTGACGTAAGAGTCGATTTTTAGTTTTGTGTTTGTATATGTGGAATCAAATCTAACAAAAAAATCTATGGCCATATATATCTGATCACAAATAATGGAATTCGAGATGCTTTCATGTTGCTCTCTCAATGAGACTTTGCATAAATAAAACTCAAATAGATTTTATAGTCATATATTTGTATAACATACTACGTGCATATGAAGATATAGTGTTAAAGGTTTTTTTTTTCAAATTTGCATAGCAGCATTAAAGCTCAATAGTGAATAAATACACTTGTTGGACATTGGTTTACGATGATTGATGATGAGAGGGATGTTATTGTAAGGAAGCATAGAAAAGGAGAACTAAGGAGTTTGAACTTTAAAGGAAATAAATATATAGTGTAATGAAGTTGTCTCCCTTTAATTAATTCAGCAAACTATGTTGAATTGACACCTGGTAGTTACCATGTTATTGGGGGATCCAACTTCCCCAATAGTTAATTTTGTGAAAGAAGTGTTCTTCCCTTTTTGGCATTATATTGCCGCTGGCTAGAGCGTGATCATTTGGACCTTGTTGGGCACCCCAATTATTTTAGGGAAACAACCCTAATTATATGGAGCAAGAGGGGGACCATATTTGGCACAAGAGATGATTTTCATCATGAGGAACCCTAGTTCCAGATTGAATGTTTACCTTGGAATAGGCATTTATTTTAGGGCATGTGTTGTTCATGAGAGAAAGAGAAGAAAGTGAGATGATTTTTTAAGTTGTTCGGTATGCAAAAATGATGATAGCATTGGTAGTATGAAAAGTGTAAGGAAAGAAAATAATGTGTATGAAATGAGTTGAAAGAAAGAGTGAATGTTATGAGGTCTACGTGTTTATCTTCTTTTTCTTCCTTTGTTTTGTTTTGTTGTTCTAACTAATTTAAACCTTTATGTATTTTTTCTCATTTATAATTCATTCTATAAACTTTTTATTTATTTAATAAGCTTAAGTGAATTGGGGAAGGGAAATAAAAATACTGAAAATGATTATAGTGTCTAATTTACTTGTAAAACTGATTTAAAATGTAAGGTTTATATTTCACTTATATAATATAATTCGATCTCATTTTTAGTTAATATAAAATTTCTCTAATACCTTTCCCTCACGACAAGTGATTCAATCTAAATCTAACAACATTTTTAAAAATTAAGACTTTACATAATAGCATGTAAAAGAAGATCATAATATATTAACATGTGGTCTCGTGTCCAATAACTTGTCAATTAAAATGGTCTTTTGCTCAATAACTTGTCAACAAAAATATAATTTATTAACGAATGGTCAAATATAGATCTAACAATTTTATTAATCAAGTTTTGATATTATGTAAAAAGTGATTATGATATTTAATTCACTTTATTTATATATTATAATTTAACATTTTATAATTAATGTAAAATAAAAAAAATGAAAATGAAATTGATAGGAGGTGATGGATCATAAAGCACATTCGTGTGATGTGATTTAATGGATGAGTTTAGAGAATGCATATAGACATAATTGAAAGGTGACGCAGCCACATCCATCTACTTCTTGCCTCCTCCTCATTAATTAAATACGTTGACATGTTTGGGGGCCATGTGCCATATTCCATATCATATTAAAGATATTTCAAACTTCATTTTACTTTTCAAATAATTAATTTAGTAATAACATCATCAAATTAGTTGTTAGTTATGCTCAAATTTAATATAATTAATATGTTAGAGTTCAAAATAAATAAAAATCTCACTTTGGTATAAATAAATAAAATTTAATAACATATAAATAAAAACACACATAATAACATAAAATCATATTCTTTTCTATAATGATTATTTATTATCATTATTTACCTTTAATCAAAGATTAATTTATATTAAAAAATAAAATCTAACTTATATATTATTCATCTCTTAGAAGAGAAGAATATATTTTAAAAATAATTAATTTTTTAACTTCATTTTTCTATACTGCATTTGCTCGATATTTCCTTACTTTATTTATATATGATCTATAACAAGATCCAACTAGTACCAACTGTTGTTACATGGAAAATCACAATTTTTTGAACAAAGTTAGTACACACAACAATTTTATTTATTTATTTTATATAAAATGTTATTGAACTCAATTTTCTTTGTCATACTTTTAAGTACACATAACAACTTTTTCCCATTAAAGTATTTTTCTATTATAACTCTTGTCATGTTTAATTTCCTTATTTTTTTCTTTCAAATGATTTTATTATAAAAAATACTTACTAGATTGAGTGAGTATAATTCTACGATTAGATAAATACATAAATATACTAGATAAAACTTAAACTACATAAATTTATACGAATGAAGAACAGAAAAGGATTTTAAACCGTAATATTTGGTCATTATATTGGCTAGAAAATTTAAATAAATATAATATCCATAACATTAAGGTTTTATTTTGATTAGTTTATTTAGAAAAAAAAAAAAACATAGATGAAATTCATACTATGTCCCAAGAAGTTGATATTTCAGGCTTTCCCATTATTATCAGCAATGCTATTTTTTTACAATGTTAATATAAATATGAAGTATTCAATCTCGATCAAATTTTTTAATTCACATTATTTAAAATTCAAAAGATATCAATTCAATTCCACTCTAATCAACAACATAGGATTAGTCATTAATGTTATTTCATTTTTTTTATCTAAGTAATAATGTTATTTTTGTCTTTGTGTAAAAGATTTTAAGATATAAACTAATTAGAGCTTATCTTAAATATTTAAAAATAATTATTATAAAAACCAATAATTTTATCGTACTTGAAAATCTAAAATTGAACGTTATTTTAAAAATTATTTACATTGTCAATGATTCAAATCATTTTATTTTATTTTATTTATGATCCTAAATATTCTTTTTCTTGTTGTGGTTCCTAAAAAAAATTATATTTTGGTCTGGTCCCTATTACTTATTTCTCACGTGTAGTAAGTTATAAATTTTATATTTTGATTCTGTTAATTATTCATTAATGATCGTGTTAAAGGTTGAGTAGGACTGATGTGTATTTTTTAAAAATTATTTCTTTAAAAGAAAAAAATTGCTGATTAATTTTTTCTGTCTTTCAATTGCTGATAACCCAACATAGAAAAAGTAAAAATGAAAAAAATTATTAACTATCAACTCATCACTTAACATATGTAAATAAATGATAGGATTAAAAAAAATTAACGAGAATCAAAATAAAAAAAATATTAATATCCACAAATTTTTTTAAATGACAAAAAAAGAAAACTTAAACTCTAAATTAATGAGCACTTGGTTTTTGTCATGCAAACTTCAAACGCATAGAAGAAAAATGTTCAGGAAATATGAATATATATATATATATATATATATATAAAAGATAATGCAAAAATATTTTTATGAGTTCATAAATAGATTATTAAACTCATATTAAAAAGAAATAATGCATAAAAAATAATTTAAATAATATATTTTTCGATGGCAATATTTTGATAACGATAAAAGTGTAAATAAATTATGATTCTAATGGTGTGTGTATCAAAAATTGTAAAGGGAAAATAAAAGTCAAACATATCTGCCTAAGGCATTGGCTGCACCATGAACTCAATAACGATAAGGTACCTTAAAGTTTTTTATTCATAAGTCAATTCTACGATTTGAAAACACAATTTAATTTACTCTCAATATTTTAATATTTTTATATTTTTCTTTTTAATGTATTAGAACATAGATATTAAACAAAAACATATTTTATATCTTCAAAATACAAATATTTTCAAAAGTTTCATTTAATAAATATAAAAAAATATTTAACCAAGATATATTTCAGAAAATAAAATATACCTAAATTTTTTCTGTCTATTTTTATTTATTAAGTTATCATCTCACTTCTACTGTCGGTAGCGCTTCTAATATTGTTATATAAATACGGGATAGTTTGAATGGTTGTTAAATTTTCTGTTCAAAACACACACGTGATACTATTCTATTTAAACAATAAATTGTAATATCCAAAAAATAAAAAAAAATTAAATAAATTTTATTTGGAAATCATTTACATTTTCTGTTGCTTGTTATAGATAGATTTTCTATATATTTTTGTTATATATAGGAGTAAATGACAGTGTTCATCTTTAAAATAATGTAAAATTGCATAAATATTCTTACCTACATTGTTGAATTGTTTGTAAAATATTATAGTGAAACAGTTTTATATTAGATTTGTGGAATGAAGGATGATTAATATGTATATATATAATTAAAATTATATAATTGAGTGTGGCATTGATGAAAGATTCTGAGAATGACATAATGTGTGGAGGTACAATGATAAAGGAGTCGTTCAATAATCGGAGTGAGAAAGTTTAAGACAATCGAGGGCCCAAGAAGAAGACCTACACATCAATCCTTATCATCTATCATGGACCTCCAAGGACATGTTTAGAGCCATCTCTTCAATTCAACCACTCAATTTTTTCATCATTTTTTCTTTTAATCATATGCTTTTTCTTTTTCCTCTCTTATCTTATTCTTTTTCTTCTTCTTTTTTTTTATTCATTTTTAACTATTTTATAACTAAGTTACACTAAAATATATGTCTTTTCTCCAAAATAAATATATATATAACATTTCTTGCATAATATATATTCCAATTTAGACATGATTTTTCAATGACGATAAGATATCGAAGGTTTGAAATAAATTGAATACCAGTTATGTATGCACTCAATTTTTCTTAAATGGAAAAATAATAACAATAATTAGAGAGATTTGAAAGATTAATGGAGTTGCAGAATATCATTCTTTTTGTCTTTTTCCTACGCACTCATATGGCAAAATATTATGAAATCTTATCAACAGTCACCTCTTTAAATTTTGAACTTTTGTTTTCTTCTTCAAAATGCAGCTTATTTGTCAATATGCATCTAATTCCTATTATACAAACATAAATTAGGGCACTCTTCTTATAATTTTAAATTTTTACATTTTAAATTAAACAACATTTTTTTTATTAAAAGTTTATTGAATATATATTACAATTCAAAATGAATTAAATTTCTAAATAAAAAAAATTAAATAAAAAAAAACATACAAATTTTTAATAAAAAATAAAATTTTATTTCGTTATATATAATTATATTTATTATTTAATATTATATATATTTTCCTATGTTATTCTCTTTATAAGTACCTAACCATATGTTACTCATTACTTTTAAAATTAATTTTTTTTGGATAAGAAAATCTTTTGCCTCAAATTTTAACTATATGCTAAAATTTTCTTTTTTATCTCAAGTACATATCAATTTTTATATCAAAATCTTTTAAGAATTATATATATTTCAAATACCCAGAACTAATTTAGTCTCACTCATAATCATTAATGTAATTGTACTAAATGAAACAAAAAAAAATATCACTATCAACAACAAGAATCTTACAAACAAATAAAGTAGAGACTAAAATATTACTTTTTATCTGTCACAGTTTCTTTTTTTAATTTTTTTTTATCAATCATATTTCAAAATTAAAACAATCTGTTTTATCAATTATATCCTTAAATTTATAATTAATAAAATAATTTAAATTAATAAAAAAACAAAAGCTATAATAGAATATTGTATTTTTTTTTATTGTGACAGATAAATAAAAAAGAAGGAGAATATTTTAAAAGAGGAAAAATATGAGAAAATAATTAAAAAAACGTGAAATCCAAAAAAAAATATCGGAAAGTTAAAAGGTTGGAAAATATAATTTTAATGTAATCATAATTAATCATATTTTTAATCAATTTTAAATGATTCATCAACCATTAACTATACATTAAAATTTATTAAAAGATATATACAAAATTTATGAGAAAAAAAAAACAAAAATTAAAAAAAATCTATATTTCAATAATGTAAATTTATTCTTAAAAAAACATAATTGAAATAAAACTTATTTTTTTTATATAATTGATTATATTATTTTATTTTCAAATTCTCAATTCTGTTTAGTTCTCACAATAAATTGTATAAGGTCATGATTACATAACTTTATTTTTCCATAAATAATAAAATTAGATAAAAATAATAAAAAGATAACATAATTATAATTTTTTAAAAACTAAAACATATTTAAAATAATTTTTATTATTATTTTTTTCAATCAAATAATTTTCATTTTACTTTCTTTTTTTTATTAATTTTTTCTTTCTCTTTATTTTTTTTTACCAAATATACCATTAGAGACTAGTTAGAGACTAATTGATTGGTATAAAATTGGAAGATAGTGAAGAGAAAACACCAATTGTTCAATAGGTCTTTGGATCATTTGGTAGAAGAAAAAGTAAGAGACATTTATTCGCTATCCCAAGAATCATCTTTCCAAGAAGAGTGAAAATCACAATTTTTTTATTTATTTAATAGTTTAAAGAATTTTTTTATAAGAACCCTAATCCTCTAAATTTTACATACAGTATTGGTATTACGTCCCTTCTTTCAAATTTTCATTTAGGTTAAAGTACGTATACAATTAATTGGTCCAACAAGGTACACATCATTGCTTTTATTTTTTCTTTTCATTTTTTAATTCTATCAACTGTACTTCAAAGATGTTGACTAAATTATTAAATAAAGGGAAAAGGTTAAAATATTATTTTTAAGAAAATTAAATAGATTTTAATCTACCAACATTTTCAGAATACTTAATTAGTTAACAAGACTTCTGTCATGGAAAAAAATAATTGATAAATTATAGTGAGTTGAACTTTTGGGACCACAAAATTGGCATCCAAGCACAAGCAGAAACCCAGGGAAGTTCAATTTCTAATTAAGGAAACTGCATTGTAGAAATTGATCTATGTTCTTAGATGCTTAAAATATTACTGATATATATTTTGGGGAAGAAAAGAACCCTAATGATTATGATTAATTTATATAAAATTGTTTGCAAAAGATTGATGTTGCCTCCATGATCCCATATTTGGATATTTTATTTTGTGATTCTTAAAGGTTCTGCAGTTCGATGTGGGCCACAGATTCGCCAGTTAATGATATGCAATAATTCAGAATGCTTCTCCTTTCCTTTGTTTTTGTAATCTTATACATGTTCTCTCTTTAAAATTTTAATGCAAAATTTATGATGTGGATGAGTTTGTGCTGCAGATTTTGTTTACGTTATTTCCCTTTCTAATTGTAGATGAGTTAGTGTTGAGCTGCAGAATATTCTTTTCCATTTTTAATTATATGCAGAAGCTTCTTAATTCTTATCCTCACCTGAGTTTCTGAGTAAAGATATTCATAATCAGAAAATCAGAAAGATGCAGAAAGCACGAATGGGGAAGGCTTAAGCTATAAAGAAAAAGAAAGAACAGAAGAGAACATGGAGAATGAAGCAATTGTGCTTTAGTTTCATAAAATATAAATTCATCTGCTTTTCTGTATTTCTGTATCTGTACATGATTGAATGATCCTAAAGTATCATCACTATCTTGCTTTGTTCTTTCTCTTTTCTGTTTTCTTTTTAGCTTTTGATTATTCAAAATTCATAATTTAATTGAACCAGAATATATTTCATATAATTACTTATCAAATGGGGCATGCCCATTTTTTTATACACCCTAATATGAGGTTTAAGCTTTAAAAAATATTATGATTTGTTCAAACAAAAATTGCATTTGTGGTAGTGGAATGGTTGTGGAGTTATTACAATTTTAATAAATTCATTGACAAATTATTATCGACTAATGGACTTAAATATTAGTTGTCTATAATTAAAATTTTGCTTAAGAGTTTCATGCTAATAAATGGAAAAAAATACTTTATTAAATAAAATCATATCAAACCCTATAATATGGTTGTTATGATATAAGATATTAAAGGAATATTTTCCAAATTTCTTTCTATTTTCTACCCTGAATGTGTCTACCTCACCAATTTCCATATATATATTTCAATTAATCATTTTCGTCTAGTTTAGTTTTCTTTTATCTGGTCCATTACTTTATAGACTAGACTTTTTCTATTTTAAATGAGTTTCCATCAATGTAGAATTGACTGTGTACATATCTCTGTACATTGTTTTTAATAAATTTTACTTATTGTTGAATGAATTTTGATTCAACTTGTGTTTCACTCTATCTTCATTCTTAAATCATTACACTAATTATTCAGAGCCAGATCTAATGATTAAATCCAAATTTAATTCTATTGTAGTTAATGACTAAAAAGAAAAAAATTATGCCTGAATTAGATGATATTAAATGAGAATGACCCTGATCCTTCCTCAGAAGACACCGAATCAGGACTGAGGGCAGTGTACGGATCTACATTGAGTTGAGACACGAGTCTGGTTCGTGATTCACAAGTTGTAGTGTGTGGAGAGGAAATTTGGCATGGTTTCTTTTCTTTGTTATATTTATTAGAATTGCATTTTTCTTTTCTTGAGGGGGTCCATAGTGGTGCTTCATTGTAGGATTAGTCAACACTCACAGTGTTTGTATTATGCAGCAGCAGATAACAAGAGAACTTGTATTGTAACTTGTTCTCACCTCGTTCCTTCCTCCTATAACTCTTGGAGTATCAATTTTCATGCTTCATTTACAAGCCTGGTTTGTAGTAAGATAAGTCTTTCCCTTCATAATGCTACCACTGAATTTGCCCCCACCTTCCTACAAGAGACATCAACAACATTCACAAGTCATACCTCCGATAAGACATTCTATACTGTTTTTTTGGGTGAACCAAGATTACTTTAATTCCAAGTTTAAAAGTAATTTTTTAAATATTAAGATTCATTTAAGAAGATAACTTTCTTTCATAGATATTTTTCTATGCATAGATTTAAAGATTAAACATCTAGTACGTATTTAAGCAACAATTATCTGTAAACCATACACGTGTTGATGGTTGAGATATGGTATGCTTATACCATTATACTGTTTATTAACCCCATTTTCCTGATTTTCTCGTGAAGCTAAAATGAACCTTCCCTGGCTCCAAATCCATCTCATACGTACACATACTTTTAAGAGAAAAAAGAAAGAAATAGAAGGAACCTTACTAGTGAGTACTGATTATGACATCTCTTTGGGGCCTCCCTCTTATATTAATTCAACTCCTTTTCTTAGCTGCCACTTCATTTTCCTGTCATCAATTCACATAATCTCTCTCGCTCTCATATTCTCCCTATCACAGTCTGGTTCAGTGCCACTCCTGCTGACATTTCACTACATACTAGTTCAATTCAAGAAGTAATCAGTTAATTGGAAAGGTTCACCCCTCAGTGTTGTTGGGGGGAGAAGCTACCAAAAACTACAAATGGGAAGGCACTCCTGCTGTTACAAGCAGAAACTTAGGAAGGGCCTTTGGTCACCAGAGGAGGATGAAAAACTTCTGAGGCATATTACTAAGTATGGTCATGGTTGTTGGAGCTCAGTTCCTAAGCAAGCAGGTACTCCAACACTCTACAACCTCATATAGCATAAAATCAAGGGAAGAATTTGTTGTTCATTTCCCTGTCAATGTCGTTTATTGGCAGGTTTGCAGAGGTGCGGCAAGAGCTGCAGGCTTAGGTGGATTAATTACTTAAGGCCTGATTTGAAGAGAGGTACATTTTCACAAGAGGAGGAAAATCTTATCATTGAACTTCATGCAGTTTTAGGGAACAGGTAAATTCTTTTCATGATTAAACTCTTCCATTTTCTGCATGGTTAGTCTCTGTCTCTTGGTCAAGCCTACCTAGCCATCAAAAAAAAAAAAAAAAACTTTTCCATTTTTCTTGTTGGGTCATCCTAGATATCTTGACATGGATATTCTTTCTTCCCTCAGATGGTCTCAAATTGCAGCACAATTGCCTGGGAGAACTGACAATGAAATAAAGAATCTGTGGAATTCTTGCCTAAAGAAAAAACTCAGGCAAAGAGGTATTAACCCTGTGACACATAAGCCACTGTCAGAGGTTGAGAGTGGGGAGGAGGAGAAAACAAGGAGCCAAGAATTATCCAATGAATTGAACCTACTGAATTCTGAGAGTTTCAAGTCAGATGAAGGGTCCTATGAGCAGAGAGCATCTTCAATTGCCCCCAAGGCCTATGAGATGGAAGGTTCTTGCAGCTCCAAGATTAACGCCAAAAACGACACCAACTTGATAGCCAATTGTTCCAGCAAAGACTTGTTCCTAGAAAGCTACACCTCTAGTTGCCAACCCTCAGATTTGATGGGAAATTACCCTCTTCAGATGACTGACACTCTCCCAACCAATTCAAACTCTAACCATTGGTTCAGCCCAACCGCAAGACCTTTTGATATGAACTCTGAGTTTACTTCCAATGTTATGTCCATTCTTCCACCTACAACAACCTCATTTCTCCCTAGTACTTCTTTTTGCTACAAGCCGTCACTTTCTGTCCCTTCAGAAGATATTTCAACACCTTCTTTTGCTTTGAATGGACCCAATTACTGGGAAGCCAGTGCCTCCAACAGCAGCAATGGCAGCAACACAAGTGATGGCAGCAGAGAGTTGACAAGTAGCAAGAACACTGTCCTCTCTTCTTGGGGACTGACAGAAGAAGCCAAGTGGTCTGAGTACCTCCACAACCCAATGTTGATGCTGGCAGCTCCTGATTCATTGTGTAACCAAATTAGGCCAGCCACACATTTGGTACCTGATAACACTTTAGGGGCCATAATGCCTGGTTCCAAGGAGCAACACCAGTCACAAAATTCTACCATCTTTTCCAAGGACATCCAGAAGCTAGCAGCAGCCTTTGGACATATCTAGCATCAGTCTTTGACAAAATGAAAGATTTTAGAAGGGGCTCCAAGGGATTTATTTCTGTTCTTAGCACAGGTGTGTGAAACCACAGATTAATTTTGCTCTTGTATATAGGCCAGGTCTGTCACAAAATCATTTCATTTTGGTAATTTTTATTGTGAGCCAAATCATTTGTCTTTTACCTTCTCCAGTGTGGGTGGAATATAATTGCAGAATAATAAGGATTGCTCTGCTTTGATCTTTCTTTCTTTTTCTACACTGTTGACTGCATGCAATGGTGCATTAATTTCCATATCTATGCCATCACAAATGTTTACCGGTGCACGGGAAGTATCACTTTATTTTCCAATGAGACACACTTTTAGTTACTTTGCCTGCACACAATTTACCGAATCTCTTTCATCTCACCCATTACCATCTCCTATCTTCTCTAACCACACCAAACTATATTATAAAGTACTCAAAAGGACACCAAACTTGTGCAGCCAGAACTTTACCCTATCCAATGTTCTAAGCGCTGCCAAGCATTTTCTTGAAACAAGAGGGATTTACTTTATTTTATCTCACTTCCATAAATAATAGGCTAAGATTGAGACTTTCCCATGTAAGCAAGTTTTAATTTTTCCAGCACAAGGAGGTGGCTAGAGTTGTTTTCCCTATAAAACTATATAAGTGAATAATTTTCTTCACTCATGGCCTAGAAAGGGACAGAAGCAAAGATTAAATGTAGAAAAAGATGCCCCTGGATAACCTTTGACATTTGCGAACATTTTTCTTACTTTAATTTATTTCGTAAGACCTTGTTGGGTTCTCCCTCTCACAAGTCATTGACACAGGGAAAGACTAACAGGATCATGTGCGCGTAAGTAGTAATAAAGTGGCAACACTAATGCAATGAATTGAAGTTGAAAGTTGCTTATTTAGTTACGGTCCGTACAATAAGACATGGACAACCAAGTTATGGAGCACCTTATGTGTGTGGCCATGTCTTCTAGCGCTTTGAACACACTTCAAAGCATTATCTCAAAACAACCCTTTTGTTTTGCAAATGAGAAACTTCCAATCCCTAAAGCACTATTACTTAATTCCAAGCCACTTTCTGCAAAACTGGTTTGTGGCTAACCACATCCTCTCCACAGCTGACAACATCAATATGTTTGAACCTTTCGTGTGCCCATTATTAGAAATTCAGATATAATACAATTTTATTATATATAAGAACACATCTAAATCTCTTATAAATCAAATATTGTAAGGATAAATTAAATTTAAAATTATTCTAGCAACCTTGTATCCATTAAGTTATTCATATCTATTCAAACAACATCTGAAATGAGACTTTAACAACTAAACCAAACAGGCACCAATTTATGTTATGTTAGATGACGGTGCAAAATATATTTATATTATTAGTACATTTTAATAAAACTCTTTAGAATAACTATACAACTTAGAATGTGAAAGAGGGCACTAATCTATGTGGGAACTTCAGGACGACTAGTTAGTCCTTAGTTTGAATTGGACCCACCAAAAGAACTTTGGTACTAATACTAATTCTATACCCTAAAACAGGACAAAGACATAAGATAACCCTTTCACCTTCTCAAGCATCACAAATCATTGAAGAAAGAGAGTTCGAACAAAATCATTGAAGAAAGAGAGTTCGAACAAAATCATTTACTTATCTTATCCCAACTGTTGCCAATGCTTTCAATTTTCTTCAATTAGTGTTGTCACTGTAATATGCAAAAATTAAATAAACCTTAGTCTCACTCCTAATTCCCTTGTTTCCTATTTTTGGTCAACTTGTACCATTCACTGTTCTCTGATGTGAAGACTTCCATTTCTTCATTGCTGTTAGATTTGGGCCTATGAAGGTACAAGCTATTTGTGATTACTGGCGGAAAAGCCCATCTGGGTAATACGGATCAGTTTGAAGGAGGCCCACATTAGAGAAAGGGCCAAGAGAGATACTCGCTGAAAAAGTTTGAAAAAAGGCCCAAATAAACAAAAAAAAAGGTCAGATCGAAACAAAACAAAAATAGTACAAGCCCAACTTTCCTGTAAGAAACTTAATGTATTTTGTTCAACAAAAATGAGAGAAAAATAAACTTAAAATTGATGGAATCTGTTAGTCATTTTTACTTTATTTCTTATCAAATTGCATGTACTTATTTATATTTTTTATATTCTATCTAATTAAACTCGAGAAAGAAAATAATAAATTTCACATTGGTAAATTAGGAAAAAATAAATTAAAAGATATGCAAGTGAAAAAAATATAAAGTAAATGTGTCAAAATCCTGTTAATTTTGCATATTCTTAGAAATGAAGGGTAGGGTCGAATGGAATGTTGATATAGAAAAAACGACCACAAATATTTTGGATGGTAGCTATTGATCACAATCTGATGGTTTTGATAAACTCAGAAAACTCTCTATTTATTAATTGACCTTATTTCTGAATTCTGTTGCTCCACCTTTCTTTTCTTTCTTTCTCAGAAAATTGTGCAGATAAAAATTGATATGAATTTATGAAGGCTTGTTGATGGAGATCGACTCTGACTCATCAAACGGCTAGGGACCCAACATGTCAATCATGTCCCTTCTCTCATCATTCTATTCTAATGCCATCCAAATCCACATCAATTTCAACCAGCATTTTATCACCACACATTTTTTATGTGATCATTCTGCAAATTTCAACTTCGCACGTTATTCATTTCCTTTCATTCTTTATTATTTATTTTCTATGATCCACAATTTTATAATATTAACATATCTTAATTATTATATCAAAATAAATAAATACTTAAGATAAACCATAACTCTCTTACCTCGTTCTTAAAAATAATTATTAGAAGATACAGGTTTAATTAGTATCACTAGAAATTATAATTAAAGTACAGTAGATCAAATTCAAGAAGTTTTGTAAATATAAGTGAGACTTTTTGATATTATAAAAATGAATATAATTGTATAACATTGAAAAGTTAGATCTGAAAATGTGTCTAAATTAGGACGTGTAAAGAATCTAATGGCAGATTTAATACATAATTCCAACCGTCCAAACCCCCTTCAAACACTATTCGTGTGATTTATCAACGGTCGGTGAGCGTCCCAGAGTTAATCAACTTCGTCTCACCAAAACCCGTCGTTCAAATGCCTTCAACAAATCATTTAATTAGTCACAAATCCAATTTTCAAGATTATTTTTAATATTTTTTTTGAAGAGTTTGAAGTTGGAATGGGAGACTGTGACAAATTCTCTAAAGAATATAAATAGAGGAGAGAAAAATGGGTGGCTGAAGAAAACGTTAAAAAATGAATATCCATGGCCTTATGACCTGCAGGTTTGCCTTGTGCAACTGTACACCAACAATAGTAATGTCAGGGACCACTTTCCCTATCACTCCTACCACATCTTCCTTACAAATTATTCTATTCTCAATAACAAATTATACAATTAGGAGAGAAAATTACCCAATATAAAGTTAGATCCAAAAACCATTTAATACTTTTCAAGAAATAGTATATTTACAAGAGTTTGTCGGTAAACATATTATTCTAACTTCAATTTTTCTTTTACAATTAGAGTTGAATAGAGAGTTAATCATAATTCCAACTCTTAAGTCAGGAAAAAAATATAATTTATATAAATATATTAAAATTATAATAATTAAATTTTAGTACTGAAATTTAATTGTTTAGTTATGATAAAGATTTTAATTTAAAATTAATAAATCGATATCTAAATCCATATCTTATCGATTGAATATGATAAGACGAAACCAACTAAACACTTACATATCATTATTATTTTTCACTGCTGAGAATTTTCAAGTGTTTATAGTTTTTAAAGGATTATAAACAGTTTTCTTAACGTAATTACATGTTAGTATTAGTAACTAGGGTGTGGAATTTGGGTGAGAGTAAAGAAGATAAAAGGAATAGTATAAGAAATAGGGTTGTGTAGGGATGAATCATTAGGATGAAGCGTTGGATGGAGCAATGAAGGGGCACGTGGTGAAGACTCTGAAAGAAGGAGACAGGTATGTTTTGTTGTGGGAGAGTGTTAACTTGGTTATCCCCGGCGAGTGAGAGTATCAGTCTATATCTTCTTTCCTTTTTCATTCCATTAATTTATTTTGTTCAAATGTTGAAACAGGAGCCAAGCCGGTCACATTCATACCATAAATTATCATTATTTCTAACGAATAGTGAAAATCAAAAGCGTAATAAAACGTGGACAGGTGTCTCCAAATCCCCTCGGAACAAACGAAGAAAGGTTCGGATTACATCACCACACTTGCACGTGGAGAAAAATTAGCTTTTTGTTTTTCTTCAAATCACATTTCAATAATTATTTAATTAATTAAAGTAAAAATAAAAAAAATAAAACCCCTGTGCAAAGGTAAGTGCAGATCCCAACGGGCACCACAAGATTTCCAGGCTATTCTTTTTCTGTTTGTTGGTTGAATGATTGCGGCCCAAACCAAACATTCATCATTTCAATTCCTAATTCTTATCCCTTTTCTATCCTACTACTCCGGTTACTCTTAAAAAGTTAACATTTTGATAAACCACTATTATAAAAGAATTCAACTTTAAGCCTACCTCTTATTCAAAATCAATTTAGACGTGATTTCAGTAATTTTGCCAAAACTCAATTATCTTAAAATACATGGAAACATAAGAAAATGCTGAATGTTATGTGAGTGGGTGGAAAAGAAATACATTTTTCACTCTCCCCCAGAAACATTAGTCAAAAACTTTTGGTTTAAATAACATTGGACGTGGTTTATACAACATGTTATACTAAATTTTTGAATAAACTAATGTCGAGTAACTGTCAGGTTGATCATCTGCAATGTCCGCGTACTTTGCGCGTTTCTTGAAAGTAGAAAAATATTCTTAGGATGGATTAGTGAGTGGTAAATCATAGAAACAGTACAGATATAGAAGAATGGATAAGAATATAGTATAAAGTTTGAGAATGAGGAATGAAATGGAATCACTTAAAAAAAAGTTGATGGAAGAAACTTCGTAGCAGATAGTGAGACGGTTAATCAGGTAGTCAATTACAACTTTTGCTTTAACTAACCCAATCTCCTTCACTTTTGATCCATTTTTTGACCGACAAATATCACCTTCCATTTTAACCAAAATTAAAAATACAGAGAGTATATGATAAGAATATGATGAGAAGCATGAGATTTAATTAATGGGTGTGAGAATAATAATATTAAAAAAAAGGGGAAGTAATGTTGCGTACAAAAGTTTCAGCATAAATAGGGTGGTTGATTCAAGGTGCCCTTCTACTACTTCTCTTCTCTACCTTATCATAAAAAACCAGAAACGAATGATTCACATTAGCCAACACTAAACGCCGCTCTAGTACTCTCTCTGTCTTCTGCATAACTAGTTTGCTTCTTCTTCTTTTTTTTTCTCTTTTTTTCATTCTCTCACTCACTATGGCTTCGGATGAGACCATGACCTTTCTCTCTTCCTTACACGAAGAGGACTTTGAAGATGATGATGATGATGATGGATTTGATGACCATCATCTCCTACAGCCTCATCCCCACAACTTGTCCAGGCTTTCAGTGTGTACCAGCAGCACCTTTGGCGTTGACGACAACGACGATGACGTTGACAATCTGGCGTCTATGTGCGTGTCACGCTTGTCCATTGAAAGCTTTGACGCTGATGGGGAGTTATCAGATGGGAAGGAGTTATCTTCCGACTCAGAAAACGAATTGGGAAGTTGTTACTCTTTGCCCTCCACGCCCCCACAGAGGAGGAAACAGGTTAAGGAGTACGCCAGTGACAATGGGGGAGATGGAAATGGAACGAAGAAGAATGATCCTCGGAGGAGGAAGAGAAGAATGAGGAGGGAGCGATGGGGGTTTGAGTTTGAGGGAGTGGAGAAGAGTAAGAGAAAAGAGGAGGAACATGTGGGTCAAGGGTTCAGTGGAGAGAGTGATCAAAGTGGGGTGATGCTAATAACTAGGCCAAAAGGTGGGAAAAGGTCTCTTTGCATGGATTTGGAGGAAGTAAAAGCTTGTAGAGATCTTGGCTTTGAGTTGGAACACGAACGCATGCTTGAGATCCCTTCTCGTCTCTCTTTCTCCAATTCCACACTTGAAACTAGCAGTGGTAGCAACTCTCCCATCGCCAATTGGCGTATCTCTGCCCCAGGTATATATATATTTATATATTTATATCTTATCAGAATTGAAGTTTGGTATCAGTAATACTAAAAGTCTGCATAGATCATCGAAATCATAGATGGGGAATTCCAACATAAGTACTTAGGAAGCTGTTTCTAAGTTTTGTCTTATGTTTAATTAGCTTCTCATGGCTCCTTATACCAAACATTGTCTTACATTTACATTGTGGGATATTGGTTTTATATTTGTTGATTATGATGAAGTTTGATGCTGTGATTGATGGTTGTAAGGAAGTGAAGAGTGAATTGATCGATCTCTCTGATGAATTGTTAATATTTGTGAATTAGGTGATGATCCAAGAGACGTGAAGGCTCGGCTGAAGGTGTGGGCACAGGCAGTGGCACTAGCGTCTGCATCTAAATACAGCACATGAATTCGATTTTCCCCTAACTCCTACCTGCATCATCTCTTTTTGTGCGATAGAGACTATATATTATAGGGTATTATAATATAAGCTTTTTTGTTTTCTTCCCACTATGATTATATTGGTTATATAATTTTTGTTGTAGAGTTTTTGTTTCCTCTAGGAGTGTTGAGGTTTCATTTCAGGTGGAAGTTTCTTTTTGAGTGGTGGTCACTTTTGCTCTGTACAGGAGTAGTGTTTGAATAAGAGGAAAAGACCTTGATGAGAGAAAGTAGTGTGTGAATAGCCAATGAAAATATGCAGTAGAAAGAAATGTGAATGGCCAAAGAAAAAAATGGTGGAATTTTTATGGGAATTTTGGATTCATATAAGTATGTTTGCTTCTGATTTTATTTGTCGCAAAGTTTAAGAAAAACGTGGCCAGAGACATACATTATCGAAAGATTTTCTTTTTTTTGTTTTTTATCCTGAAACAAAAAGGCGTTTGAAAAGTCTTTGCATGTAAAACAAACACAGAAATGGTCAATTATTAAACACTGTTAATGCCGTAACTGAATATTTATTTAGTTGTGTGTTTGAAGCGACAACATTATAATTCAAATAAAATTTATACAACAACCTCTCGCCTGAATCATGGTTTAATTTTTTAAGAGAACAATTAAACATGCCCTAAATGCCATTTGAAAGTAATTTTTGAATTTGAAAATGATCGTATTCATTTACTTTGTCGGTTATTAGAGGAGGGATGGGGTAAGTGATTTCATATTTATAATATTATCCATTTATTTGAACATTGAGAAAATATAAAAAGTTACCTGGTTATATTTCTCAGATAAAAAATGAGGGGATGTATTGAATGGAATTTGAGTACTTAAATAGTATATTCGATACTAAAACTTGGATTCCATGAATAGTTGTAGAGCCACTAGATATGAGTTGTGTTGTGGTATGTATCCACCAGAAGTTCAGTTCATCTCGTGACTAAACCCACTAAACACGTCCAAGATGTGTCAATGTTTGATTGGTGGGTCCTAAAATTAAGAAAAATCGAAAATAGTATTTGGCACTGCCTTTGTAAAGCTTTAATGTGTGATAATGATATTAATTCAAGTTACTTGGGGCAGATCTATTGACTAGAATACCAAATTTATGACGCTTCATTAATCTGACATTAACAAGTCGCCAACCATCTTCCCGGATGTTTAGAAAGTATTTTAATTTCTTTTTAAAATTATTCAAGTGAATAAAATGTATCTGAAAACACCATTTCGTTTTATAAGAATTGTATTTGATTTTCATTTTAGTTTTTTCAAAACAAAAAAATAAGTTATCATTCAAAATACAACTTTACTTTTTTTATTTTATTATTATTATTATTATTTATAAAATAAAAACAAGCAAAAGTTTAATGATTCTTTCTCAAAACTCATTATGCTATTGATTAAAGTGATTAATGACTCTTAGAAACATTAATGTAGAGTTTGGACCTTACCGGTGGTCCATTTGGTTTGCAAAAGAAACTTGATTCGCGGACTCTGTAAGGTGGGTAGGTGTACTGCGTGCTCCATTCATTGAAACCAGCCCACTCTACAGGCCCACCTTCAATAAGTCCCCATATACCGTCTTCGGATCTAACTAATCATATATGATTCAACTACTACTCATATATAGTGAACATGTTTCACACGGTATCCCATAGCTACACTCAAGAACTATTATGTGTTTCACCCAGAATCCAAAAACTACAATCAAGAACTAATCAGTGTTCATGGAATGTAGCCTCATTATCTTATAACTACGAATTCATTCCTAGAACCATCAGGTTGACCCTCGTGTCCCAAAATAGACTTTGCAATTATTACACCAAAAGGCTTGGTTAACTACTAATGTATAGAGATCATTGTTGAGATTACAATCCAATCCAAATCTTTAGCTAGACATTAATAATAAAATGCAGAGTACCTAAAATAAGTGTCCAATTAATTGTGGTAAATTTGTGTAAAGTGAATCAAAAGAAGTGGATATGTATAGATTACAATCTGCTTCACGTAGATAAAAATAGAAACCAACTAAAAATAATGAAATAAAATATATAACAAACTTAAAGTTTTATACAACAAATCAGTTTAAAATTAAATCAGCTATATTAAGAAGATAAGGAGCGAAGTTGTTGGATGATATGCTGTAAATGCCAGATATGAGGTAACAATTTGGTGACCCTACTTTGAACGCTTAGAGGTTTGTTTCCTCAACAGAGCAGTCGCAGCTAGTGGTTTTGCAGTTTGGTGACCAGTTAGATTGTTATTGAAGTTTGATGAACCTGATGATAATTCATAATAATAATAATAATAAAAAGGATGGTGCAAGTACAAATATGTCACCATTCAATACTCCGTGAATTCAAAGATATGGTAGGGAACATATCCAAGTTTGGGGAAGCATGATTAGTGACAGTGATAACATTCACAATGATGAGTTTAAGAGATTAATGAAGTTTGAAAATTTTAATTAAGGAATGAAATGACATTAGAACAAAAGATAAAAGTAAATTTTAAATTAACTGTGGAATTTTTAGAACAAAGTGAACTGTGCAATTACAAGTATTTAGAAGATTTGAGGAGGTACCAACATAGTTACAGGTTGTTCTTCCTCCAAATTGGTTGCTCTAGTCCTAAAACATACATTGCTGACTCTTAACGTGTAACTAATAGCTGACATAGTCCATAGATAACCATAAGTGACTTAAATGTAAGATTGAATAAGGACAGGCAAACCTGCCCATAGTGCATTACTTTTTTGGGCTAACACTTTCCATAGTGCACTAGGAGCAAGTAATTAACAATAATATACTTAGCATATATAGGCCAGTACTGTAAGCCAGCCTCGTGGAGCGAGAATATGTCATGGTCATGGTAGATGTGTCATCACCACTGCAAAGGAAGAATGTGAGAATTTCAGTCTCACTGAGGAATTGCAAAGATGGCATTAAGAAAGGAAGGAAGGGTGAAGTAAGAGTCAACCTTGAGGACTGGTAGTCCACCACAGCAGATCTACCAGCTCTGCAAAAGCAGGATAATGTCAATCTCAATCTCAATGTTACAGTGGAATTGAAGAAAAGACAAAGGGTGCAACTTTTGTTATATTTTTCAAAGGGACAAAATAGGAAGACAATGAGAATGGTTTTTCTTCCTCTTTAGATGACATGTTAGTGTCTCACCACGCAGTCCGCACATGCTGGTAGTGATGGAAAGGACTTAACAACAGTGAGCTACTCTGGGATTATGAGGCAAAAAGGCAAATAACAGAACGGGTGCACACAAGACGGGAATTCTCCTTTTAGAGAGAGAATGAATACAGCATGCGAATTTTATTCCATTTTACCAAATTTCTACAATGAGATAATGAATATAAGGTCTATTATCAAAGTTTATCATACGTAGAATCCAGTCAGAAAACTGATGTTTTCAGGAATCACGTTTCAATCTTTTTTTTTGTTAACAAATATCAATTCATCATTTTCAAGGAACCTTGAAAGGTGATGTGATTAATTGAAAAGGGCAACACCCTTTAGGCATAGGTTAGGGGTTCCTGCTAAATACTAGTACGAGAAAATATAATATCTTGTAGAAAAAGGTAGCAGCAGAAACACAAGCTCGATTGCTAACTTTAGATTTTTAATCGAAAGAAATCTATCACGACTTATTAATAAACAGATAGATCTAATAACTGCAACCTCAACCAAGAACTGTATTTATTTTTATTACCGTTAATGAATGTTACATACTCAAATGGCAATTACAATGATGATATTGATAAAATATCAAATTGCCATATGAAAAATCAATAAACTTTCACTCACTTGAAGACTAGATTATGGCAGGTATTGTCACAGGGGTAAGCACAGTCTATAGCTTTGACAGTTTTCCGATCGAAATACCAGTCTCCAACAGCAATTGCAATTTTCTGCAGGATAAGATTATCAACTTATCAGATGATTTTCTGTAAGAACAATAAATAAGGAATAATTTTACGCAAACGCATTAATTTCACTGTCTTAGACCTCAGAAAACAAGCGTTTGACATCAAATGAAGGCTAGATATTTTTTGAATGACTATTTTCCTTTTCGTGAAAGGGTCAGACTATGAAGTATCATATTGTCATGTGTTTAACCACGAAATACATAGATTGTAAGTGAAAAATGTTTGTGTAAACAGTTCAACAATATTGAACTAATACGGTAATTAGTCTATGATTCTAGCTTCCCAGAAGATTTATCGGCATATAACTTGAAATCTTTATCATTTTACTTTTTATTCTATACAGAAATGGTAGCCGCATGTGTTTGATTCTAAATGATAACATCTTAACGGAGATTTTTAGGAATATTTTTTGGAATCTCCATCCATTATGTGTCACTAAGTCTTTTTAATACTCCCAATTAGGCGAAAAAGGTTAGTCTAAAAAACTCTAATGTTACATTCCTCCAGCACAATTTTAGAAGCATAGAAATATAAATCATGCATACCGTCTTGCTAATAAGTGGAGAGTCATCAGCAAACCATGTATCTTGTCTTTCAGACTGGCAATGAGCAAAACAAGAATTGATGAATAACCCGGTTTGAGATTCCCCTGTGAAGCCTTTGATGTCGTTTAGCATTTGATTTCTGAAGTCTGATTCAGAGAAGAGAGATTTATTTTATATTTCAAACAAAGTAGATGGTTGTAAATATGCATCAATTGTACAATTTCACACTAGTATAGATCAAAGTGTACCTTGGAAGAACTGAATTTGAGATGAGTTACAGAGTGCATGATTATGTTTACAATCATTCCAAGAGCCATGGGGATCGGCTGGAGGAGGGATCAAACTTTCTTGGACCTATTGGAAACAAATAAGAGAGATTTAGTCCATATCATAAAGAATTCAGTGAAAATCAGGTTGCCACAGGTACAAACCGGATAACCATCCATGATCATAGTGAATATATTATCCCTGCTTGCCCCACGAACTTTTGGTTAGACATAAAATAACTTAACATTCAACAATAATTTACTCAATGATGGTTGAATTCAATGTGCCTACAGGACCAGGGCTTTTACTGTGGATTGGATTTTGGCAAAAGTCCAAATTAAAATTATTTTTCTTGTAAAATAAAAAAGAAGTAGAAAAAAAATTCTTACAAGAGCTAGAACCATTAGGAAACAAGAAAATCATAGACCACAAATTCGTTAACAAGAAACCATGGTATCCATATCATAACATTTTGAGGACAAATCAAGAGACATAAGCTTACAAGCATATAATTAGGCACTTGATTACATAAAACTGCATTAGAAACAGCGTATCCTTTAATATTACCTGCCATGCATCATAAGCTGCATTAAGTAAAAACAATGGAGTCTCAACATGGTTGACCAAATTCTCAGGAAAAAAGCACTGCACAAAGAAAATTTTTGCTTAAAATTTGGAAGTTTTACAATTGAAGTTAGCAACAGCATGACATTCAGGATAAAAAAATTACCGAAGTTGGGTCCAATTGGTTGAGACAACTTTTAGGCAGATTTTTTTGCACTTCCTACAGTTTCAACAACATCAATGACATGGCATACTTATGGATAGTTTCTGAAATTTATAAAAATAAGTAAAACCACAAGAAAATTCATTGCAAGCTTGAACCAAATAAGTCTTCAAAATTGAGCTCAGAGAAACGTAGATCCATAATGTTATATTCAATTTATTACACTTTCTTTTTGCAACATCAAACACTACCTGTAAGTTAACTACACCTCCAAACAGATTCCTCAGAGTGCGACCCCCAGAAACATCAACTCTACATGATTGAACAGATAATCAATTATATCTAAGCTTCTAGGCTGATGGTGCGGGCTAGTAGAAATAGTATAAACAAAACTTACGCATCTAGGAAAAACCCTGCGTCACTCAAACATTTCACTTTGGTAGATGTAGGAAACAAGGTCCGGAACTCATCACAATGTATTATAGATGCTAGACCACCTGCAGAACATCCAGACAAAAGAGCCTGATAAAAAAAAATTAATTAGCATCCATGAATATTGAAAATTGATTAATAAATTATGATAAAGAGACATGGTAAACCTGTGTGGCCTTCTGCATTCCCTTTGACAATAATTCCTCCATTGCAGCTTGCCAGATTTTTTGTCCTCGGAATTGAAGCTGTGCAGCCTGAAACAAATTCACATGATAATATAACCATAAATTCAGAAAATGAAGAATATTTCTGTATGCAACCAACTCATCAGCACTAAAATATATTAGTATGTTATATATAGTCCATACCAACAAAGATTCGTAAAAAAGGTCTACACTTGAAAAAATATACATATTAGCATGTCTACTTTCTGTCATAAAAAGCAAATGTATTTTGACTCTATAAAACATTGTGTCACAACAGTTGCCTGCAAGAAATGCAAACATGGCATATATGAGTAGAACATTGGAGTAACACTAAGACAATAACTTCAACTCTCCCCACTCTCACAAAGAAACAAAGCACTGCTTCTTTGCCGTTGATGTGTCTGACAATATGCAAAAATAAATAGTAAAAGTCTGCTTATTTACTTCAAGCGACTGCCAATTGACTGAATGTACCAATAACTGCATAGATAAAAGGGGGAAATAATATTATTATACTTTCATACTCTCACTAACCTCGTTTTGACTATCTCCACTGAAAGATGCCCCATCACAGTACCGTACTTTAACTCTGTTCCAGTTAAAGAAATCTGTGTACACAAGACTTGAGTAAGCATATCTTGTAATCTCCAGAAGGAAATAATGCATGCATGTGTAAGGTAAAGAGAAAAACCAGGGTTTTCTTCAGCTTTATTGCTCAATATCCCTGTGAATGCTAGTTGCTTTTCCATGAATTTTGAGGAACCACGACGAGTAGTTTTTCTGAAGACACAACTTCTGATGGTATTACACCATCCTCCTCCCTAAGCAAGTCAGGTAGGCAAGTATTGAAAGAGGTATACATTATAGCAGTATGCCTATAAATTATCACAGTTGCATACAGATTTGAAATTTTAAGAAATTCTAAAACCTTTAAATATTTTTAAATTTCTGATTGAAACTCAATGTCAAGACACTTGGATAGTCTGTTACATACCTCCAATTGAATGAGCCAACTATTTGCCCCAGATCCAAATCCAGGATGAATGTGGTAACCCGGCAACGTTCCATCCAAACAAACTGGCAATTCAGGAGAAAACAAAATTATAAATCTTGAATATGCATTCGAAGTGGACCGAGAGATTTGTGGATGTTTGGTTGACTTGAGTCATCTAAAATCACATTGAAATATCAACTAACGTAATTTTCGGTAAATGATCACATCTTTGATCTCATTCTGAAAAATTGATTCCAGGTCCAGCATTGATTTTTAATTAATACAACTCTAGGTAACTTTGCTTCCAATATATTTTTTATAGAGTTCTACGATTAATTTGTTTGTAGAATAAAAATACCCAAAAACAACTCACTCCACTTATCAATTCTAATCAGAATCAACTATGCAAAATCAACTTCATTAAAAATTAATTTTACAAACACACATCTAAACACGTATTTGGGACAGTCTTTACACGCCATGACATCAATTACGAAGACCTCAACTAACCCAAAAAAACATGCACATATGGTGTCCATCTTACTCTACAAGTACTACGTTAGACCTTAAACATGCATATTCCCGTTCTAAGACAATAAACTAATTACAAAGAACGAAGCAATAGAAAAATGCAATGCCAGGTACGGAGGATAATATTATAAAGTTGCTTAACGGTGAAGCCAGCATTCAAGTCATTTCAGAGAACGTTGCTTTAAGAAATTACAAGGCAAATTACAAATAATTTCATTCATCCATTCAGAGAGAGAGAGAGAGAGATACCAGCTCCTTTGGAAGCAGCTCCCTGAATAAGAGTGAGAGGGACCAATAGAGGTTTCGCAGCCTCTGAAACGGCATCGTTTTGGAACAAAAGCTCAGACTCAGATCTAGTGTTGATAACCACAGAAACAAAGGTGAATGCTATTAGAAAGAGCACCTTCATTCCCATTTCCGAGTCTACTCACTAAGCTTAATCACTTCTCTTCTCATATTTGTTTATTTGTTTATATAGAGCCCGAAATTTTAGGTACAGAGAGGGATAATATAATTGGGAAATTTTATTTGTGTATTTTTTATTAACGTATTCTTACTATAAAAATAGTTTTTTTATTCATTATTGCGGATAAAAAGGAATCGGACATGTATCTAACGTAGGTCGTATGTCCGCACCAACACTCCTCACTTCACTAAGAACACCTCTGTCGGTCCACTTTTGTTTTTGTCTAATTATATTTGCATGTGCCGCGATAACTGCATTTGTTGTGTTGTGTAGTATTTTTGACTAAACAATTTTCTCCTTGTACTATTAAAGACAGTAACGAGAAAATAGTTAAAATATTAATGCTACTTTAATAATTAATAAATGTTACCTCCAAGCATTTAAAAATAATAAATGCGTATTTAATAATTTTTTAGTCTTCTTAAATATTGATCAATATTTCTCGTAATCATTTGAAAATAATAAATATGTAATTATAATCATTTCATATAGCTCGTATGTCAGCAGCAACGACCCTGTCGGTCCTTTTTTTTTGTTTTTATGTAACTTTTTCAGTGTGCCGTAATAACTACTTGCAGTGACTATGTGGTATATTTGTCCCTATCAATTTTTTTTTTATTAATTAATATTTCTGAAAAATATTTACTGATTTTATTGATAATTATTTTTTACTTATAAATCTGACTTGCCACTTAATGACTTGTTTATCTCAATCAAAATAACTCTTCTTCTAAATATTTAATAGTTATATCCTATATTTAATAAATATTAAAATTAGAATGATTTAGTATTTATATAAATAGTATATTTATAAAACATATGTAATGTTAATTATGTATTCTGCACCAAAAAATATTAATTATATATCAAATTAAATAAATATAATAAAATAAATAATATTTATATAAAATATATATTAGTAAAGTGTGTGTAATATTAATTATATATTGTATATTTAATAAATAGGACTATTTAATGATTAAATACGTGTGTTGGTTTTGTAATAAATTGAATATGAATATTATATATATAGTTTAGAATTTTTTTTTAAATAAATTATATTTCGTAAATATAATATTTAACAATATTACTAACTTAATTAATCCTGTATTATATTTCATCAATATCTTAAATAGTATCATTTAATTTTTATCTAAATACTAAAATAACATAATTAAATAAATAATACATCATATTCTTTTATATTAAAACTAAAATTATCAAGTTAAAAAATAATGTGAATGTATATATATACTTAAGACTTACCAGTTTTATATTTCAACAGAAATCATTGTCGTTTCCTTGTGTACTTTCCCAGGTGATATGTTATCCAATTTATCAACTTTGGAGTTTTTCTTACAAAAACCAACTTTAGACTTAAAAACATTAATATTTCTAGAATTATCATTTTATGTGGTCCTATAACTATTTTTAAATCAAACATAAGACAGGTATTTATTTTTGCAAGGGAAAATCCCACTTTGTTTAAGTAGAAAAGGTTCTTGAAACCTATTTATCTGTTATTTGTTTCAGTGCTAAAATTTGGTAATTTCAGAGTTTGATGGAGAATTTTGGACTGAGATTGAGATCAAACTTGATTCTTTTGCATGCATACATACTTGGCCAAATGAAGAAATTAACATGTTTGTAAACACTTAAGTGGATATGACTGAAAATATGGGCTTGTTCTTATGTCAATATGGGCTCGTTCTTATGTTCATATGGGCTTGTTCTTATGGTAATATGGGCTTAGTCCATTGGATCTTATCCTACGTGTGTATGCAAAAAAAGTGTTTTGGTTATCTATATATCTTGACAAAATCTCATTATTCAAAGAACGACTTACTCTTTTTTGAAGCATAAGATGAAATAAAAATAACCTACAATCTATAGCATATTATTTGAGAAAAAAGTTTTAATTAATTACTTATTTAATAATTTTTTTACAAGTTTAACTAGTACTATAATTTTATTAAAAAAAATTACAAGAGTAGTCACAAACATTTTTATATAGAATTTTACATAATTTTTTTTTGTTCTTATATATTACGTGTAGAAAAAATTACGTAAATTCTATGTTTTTTTTTTAAAATTAAATTAAGTAATTATGTGGACATGTTTTAATGTATTTATTGGTTTAATTATATTTTTAGTTTTTAAAATTTAGGATGATTTTAGTTTTGATCCTTCAAATTAAAAAAATTACTTTAATCCTTCAAATTTAATAAAAAATTGATGTTAGTCTTTCAATATTAAATTTGAAAGATTAAAAATAGTTTTAAAAAATTTATTCTAATTCTTTATATTTGATATTTAGGGATTAAAATTATATATATTTTTTATTTTTTAAGGATTAAAATACAAATTTTTATATAAAATGCTACATATCTTCTTGACTTAAGATTATTCTTTTTTTGTCAGTGATCGTAGGAATACAATTTGTGGCTCAATCACTGGCCAAAGCTTGATGCATAAAATACAAGGAATGGGATATTACCTAACCCTCTTTATTCCTTCTAAGTGGGAATCAAAGAATATGTTACATTGTAATGTACTTGTGGATAAATTGTCAAAAGGAAACCTATTGATTTTGTCATTAATTTAAATTAAAAACAATATCAGTGTTGTTCATTTGTTTTAAAAACATTTCATGTAATCCAAACGTAATTAATACTTAATAGTTCCAAATCCAAGTATATATAATATTAAAAAATGAGTCTTGTTAAGTTATATAACATTATTAAAAGACACTTAAAGCTTAACATATGAAAGTTGTTGGACATTAGTGAATTTCATATTTAACTGACAGAAACTACATCTAACAGAAGAGACTAATCTTTATAAGGGAGTCAAATAAAGTTCGAATTTTTACTGGAAAAAGTTGTTTGATTTAGTATTTGTTCTGTGTCATGATCGTGATTGTCGATGAAGGAAAATATATAAGAAAGTGAAAAAGAAAAGATGAAAAATTCCATGTATTGAACAATGTCCATCCCCCAGGAGTTTTGGTATCTGGTTTTGGTTGCAAAGGACGTCAAGTAAAAAGCATTTTGATGGTGATATGCTTCATTAGAATTACAGAAAACAATGTCGATGCTTATAATATTCCTTATAAAAAAGAATAAACCTCATCTTCACCACCCCATCTCTATATTCGGGGATTGCAAAGAAGCAAAAGCTTATCCTATTCATATGACAAAAAAGAAGATTGATTGTTTTTATTCATCACACTTGGGCCACATGCATTGGAGCATATATTTACCATAATTAACTAATACCAGATCCTAAGTTCAAAGTTGTGGACTTGATGAATGAGAGCAACGGGTGCAATTAAATTACAAGTGGTGCAAATCCCACCAATCCAATTGAAAAAAATTCATGTTCTCCACCTCAGATTTCACCCATTCATGGGTCACCTCGCACATTCATACTTAGTGGCGGGTCCTACTACAAATTCATGCACGCACACTCGCATATAAATAGATTCATGTGAGTGTGCTACTACTTAATTGTTCTTGCTACACTTCTACACACCACAGCACATGAGTCGTTTCGTTTCTTTGCGAATTATTGTACTTCCTTTTTCTGTTCTCTGATTAATATATTGTCCTCATCCTGTTCATAGCCTTGATAATAATTTTTCCGTGAGTGGCTTTATGTGGATCACATTGATGATTGATGTTTGATGTATCAGTATCACACCACATTAAATAACTCACTTAGCTCGATGTTTTTATATTAGGTGGAATCGTTATACTGAGCTATATACATTGGAAGGTTGGATCATATATACCTGTATACTTTATCTTCTTCATTGGGTTCACCAAGTAAGTCTCTAATACATAATATATACACTAACACCTTTGGCAACCTTGCTCTGAAACTGTTTGTTTTGTAATATAGCTGTATTTCTGTTTCATTTACCTTTATGATCACACTCAAACTGAAATCGTTAAGCTCCCGCAAGTGATGAGACTTGCATTTAAAATTCAAATGGCAAAAGACAAATATAATATTAACGAGTTTGGATCCATGTCCCAGATATGGTTTTTCATCTTTACTAAGAAGTTAACAGTTATAGCTTCTGCATCCCATACTTAATTTCTTACTTCTCAATGGGTTTTCGTACACTTGGAGTTAACAAATTCATTGGATGTTGATGCAGATTAGAATTTGTTTAAGATGGATACTTCGTGCAGGATTGCTGGATTCAAGTACGAATGCTTGCTTTTCGGTATGAATGATGCTACTCTATTAGCGCACTCTTACATGTTTCCGAGTTGTACAATTTTGGTTCAAGTATTACGATATTGCACGTGAATTTACTATTTTTTGGCCCAAGTTTTGTAAGCTCGGGTAACATTATGATGGTAATGATATAATCAAACAAGGAGTAGAGAATAGAGTGTGTAGAATAATAATTCAAGTTTTGGATGAGTTTTATTTGATTTTGAGAGAAAAAGAGAGAAGGGAAAATTGTTTACAATGGATAGTAACAAAAGCTTTTTTCTCCTAAAATTTACAAGTTGAAAAGAATTTAAAAAGAGAGGAGTTTTGGAGAGACAATCAAGCTATTATTTCCCTCTTTTTGCTCATGTCTCCCCCATTCAACTGAAGCAAGACATTGCAAACGTGTTCTGTTACCATTTTAAAGAGAAAACGGGAAGTGTTATTTATGTATGGCTCCACCTTTTTCTACAGATATGGACGATACTCTCTACCCATTGAGCTCGGGTCTCAATTTGGCATGTCGGAAGAACATAGAAGGTACAAACACTAGCCATGAAAATTACATTAACTCTAGAGTTAAGATTATATGCAAAATAAGTCCTTTAGTTAAACCAATCTTGTTTACAGAGTACATGTTAAAACACTTGCATATGAAAGAAAGTGAAGTACCAAAAGTTTGCCTGGATTTTTACAAGGAATATGGGACCACTATGGCAGGACTAAAGGTACAGAAATATTGGCATTTTTCTCTTCATCGTTCTTTCCTTACGAAAATACCAATTTCAGGCCATTGGTTATGAGTTTGACAATGATGAATTTCATGCCTACGTGCATGGAAGACTACCATACTGGAAACTGAAGCCAGATCCAGTGTTAAGGAACCTTCTGCTTTCCATGCCTCAGCGTAAAATAGTATGTAAATATTTATGTTAGTTTGTTCAGTGAAGAGCATTTCATGTTCTAAGACTAGGAAATGGTCGTCTCAGGTATTCACTAATGGAGATGAAGCACATGCACACCAAGTGCTCAATAGATTGGGCTTGAAAGAATGTTTTGACAGCATCATATGCTTTGAAACGCTTAATCCTCCTAATCATACAAATGTACCAACTGATAATCACGTCCTAACATGGAGGAACTCGTTTGACAAAAAAAACTGTAACCAGGTAGAGAGTGGATGTTTCAACTCCAAGACACAAATCCTCTGCAAACCCTCCGTGGAAGCCATTGAAGCCGCCATTCAGATTGCTAATGCAGATCCAAGGAAGACGGTAAAATCAATTACATGTGTTTTGTTTAACATAATGTAGAAATGAACATGCATCACTTGAGCACATACAAGTAGCTTCTGCGTCATTTTAACCTATATGACATGAAATTACTGATACATGCACTTTTAACAAAAAAAAAAAAAAATCACTATGTAAACTAAGAATTGATACATGGAAATTATGCCTTTATGTGTTTAAATATATTTTGGCCGTTTAGTCTTGGAATCAACTTACTATAGTTTTTTTTTTGTTCCCTGTTCCATCCAATGCAGTTGTTCTTTGATGACAGTGCTAGAAACATTGCAAGTGGGAAAGCTGCTGGACTTAACACAGTTATTGTAAGCTATAATTTACTATTCATGCATCCTCTCCGGAAATTTTAGAAATTGAATATCTATGAGTTAAGTACATATCTAACGCAGGTTACCATCTTGGTGGCAGGTGGGACGCTCAGATTTGGTGCCTGGTGCTGACCATGCACTGAACAGCATTCATAACATCAAAGAAGCATTACCCGATATATGGGAGGTTGAGAAAGACCAACAGCAAATGATCGAACCCCCTGCAGTTGAAACCATGGTCCTTGCATAGAATTTGCTTTGCACAAGAAACAAACTTTTACCTACCGAGCAATTCCAACCACGGTGCATAGCAGTTGTCTCCCCACATACAGTAACGCTTAAAAATTAGAATCATATTGTTCGGAGCATGTAAACGCAAATAACAAAAGCATAGATAAAGAAATGGAAAAGAGAATATTATTGTTATATTATAGAGATTAAGCACGAGTCTTCTCACATACAAAATATGGGTAATTTGGCAGAAAGTAATGACAATCCAAACACATTAACATGACTAATAAGGGACAATCAGAACATTGGGAAATGAACTGAAAATCATAAGAAAAAGGATGTAAATTCCGCGTTAAGATCAACCATCTATTGGCAGTTCTCCGCAATTAACAATTCTGCAAGGCTTCCGAGGGACATCCAACCTACTTGTTTCCTGGGATTCAAGTGTTTTCACAACATCCATTCCCTCGATGACTTGACCAAATACAACGTGACGATTGTCTAGCCATGGAGTCTGCATAGAAACATAAAGACACTTAATATTGTATAGAAGTTGAAACTTTGAAGATTCATATATTTTAGTTAAATAATTGAGCGCTGAATATGATCAATAACATCCACGGCAAAATGGTCCAGTCTGTGAAGAAAACATATCTTAGATCTGGAAACAGACTAGTAGTGAGGCTTTCCAGTAAACAATCAGTCAGTGGATATTGATGTTAGGCTTGATTATAATTGAATTTACTTTCATTGAAGTTTATATATTAGTAACTTGTAAAAATCAGGAGTGGCAGTACATGTCTCTCACCTTTACAGTGCAAATGAAAAATTGACTACCATTGGTATTAGGACCAGCATTTGCCATGCTTAGAACTCCAGGACCAGTATGCTTCACTGCAAGAAAGTGTTGAAACTAGAAATTTTAGAAGATTGTTAAACTATTTTAAATTGGAAAGTAGCCAAAGCTGAATTTCGAATACCAATCATCTAACCAATATTAAGAATTTATAATTAAATATTACTATCCGCCAGAAATAGAGACATACAGGCAAAACTCTCATCTTTAAAACTAGGACCATAGATACTAATTCCACCCGTTCCCTGCGGCAAATAAAAGCACATTATAAGTGAGAATAAACTTTAGTAGCCTCATTGATGCCTATACATGGAATGTCAGTGTAAAAGTAAATGCACTCATCACTACATATATGCAGGCATACAACAAATATAATAGATCTCACATTTCCTTCCGTAAAGTCTCCCCCCTGAATCATGAAATCTTTGATTATACGGTGGAAGGAGCTTCCTTTGTAACCATACCCTTTCTCACCTGTTAAAATTCAACGTTACACAATCCATTTCAGAGTAGTAATCTAACAATAACAAAAAAAATGATGCAGAAAAATTTGATTGCTTACCTGTGCACAAAGCACGGAAATTTTCAGCTGTTTTGGGAACATCCTCTCCGAATAGGCCCAAAACAATCCTGCCCACAGCTTCACCCCCAACTTCTACATCAAAGAAACACTTGGTTGTCACCTTGGCTTGAAGCTCTAAAGCCTAAAGGTAACAAAACCATGTAAGAAAATCATGTTAATCACAGCAGAAGAGATTATTGAGCATTGCAAAGACTTTTTCACATTTAACCAATGAATATGATTCAAAACATGGATTTGTAAATATTAAAAATAAAAACTCGAAAGACTAAACGATTCTTTAAATTCAAGTTCTACTTGGTTGAGAAAATGTTTTCTCCTTCTATTTTCTATTTTTTATAATTTCAAAAATAACACCTTGTTTTGTTTTCACTTTGTTTCTCATTTTCGAAAAATTGTAAAGGAAATGATGAAAACCATGTTCTTTTCACACTCCTGTAATAATGCCCAAGTGAAACAAAGAGTAAAGTTAGAGATCCTGAAGGTGTTATCATTTAGCTTCTCCACTGTCTTGTAATAATACTAGTTACTATTATTCAGTAAACACAATCCCAAACCACAAATTTCAAATGAGAAGCTTACATTGTCCGTGGCATTGACACATGTCATACTCCTATATCTAATTGACCTTGCTTCAGATTGTTGCCTCACAGGAAACCTCAAGGCATAGTGTGACCTTGAAGCCAATGCTTTACCGTAACCAAGCTGTGACCCTGTACCGCAACAGACCACACGTGGCCTTTGAACCTTAGACCCAACCCGGCTCAAATTACCCTGAAAAAATGGTCGCAAACTTCTATCATTATTAACAGTTGGCACCTTCGCAATCCAAAACCCCTAATGAGCAAAGGAGTGAAAAATCATCCCTTTCATATATTATATCGAATAAAAGTGACTTGGGTGCTTCCAAAAGGCAAAGTTAAAACAGTGCACTTAACAGTAATGCCTTTTCAATAATTGTCAGTATTGATGGATAAAGAGAATGAGAGAGGAAGCAGAGACCTGAAGACGTGGAAGTGAGTTCTGACAATGAACCAATTGAGCTGATAGTGAAGACGCCATAGTCACTCAACCCTTCCCTTGGTGTGCTGTGCGGTGTTGATTGTGAAGAACCAGAGAAGATACAGTCTGAATGCCCAAAGGGATAACAGGGTTAAAAGGATGTGCACTTTTAAACTAGTTTTGTGCTTTAATGTTTTTTTTTATTATTATAAAAATAATCTATTGTCAATTAAATTAATTCTCTTGTAAGTATTTATTTAATATATATATATATATACTTATTAAATTTAATATGATCTGTATTCTACTAAAAAATGTTCTAATATCTAATAAAAATAGGAAAAAAAATCTTGTAAAAATATTAATAGGCTAGTTGTCTTTAGATTAGTTTAGAGAACAATCTAGAGACATTGAGGGATTAATAGAAATAAGAATATAAATATGAAAATTAATCTGTTTTGATTTCTTTTCTTTTACTTAATGAAATCATGGGAAGATAAAATGAAGGAGGTTTCGATGTTTATGTTTAAAGGTTTCCAATTTTACTAAAAATCGTGTAAAAAAAGCATTTTAAATGTTTTTTTTATTGAATGAATTATAATTTTTCGTCAACCGTGTTAGGTTAGATTACTTTCTTTGACTCTTTACAATTCCACTATTATTATAGTATTTTCTATATATATATATATAAAAAAATAAAAAAAAAAACACACTTGTTAGTGTACAATTATGACACTTTGATTTTATTAATTATATAAGATAAATAGCAAGAATTATTATTGTTTTGCTTGCTAGTGCTGGTCCTACCACGAACTGGACTCACATTGATTTCTCAGTCAGCAACGAATTTAAAATGTAAGGTTTTTCTTTTTTTTGGTCCATTCTACACCAATTTTTTATTTTTGGGCTTGGACCAAAAATCTCAAACAATTAACAATAATTTCAGCCCATAAAATGGCCCAGGCAGAAGAATGGTTCTGTTACAGGTCCAGAAGGAAGAACTTTTTATGCATTTGAAAGATTTTGAATAAAGGGAATGAGAAATAAAGGGTTTGTTGGGTTTAGAAAGAAACGTCGGCGTCACACGTAACATAGCATCAATTACATGTCATGTTTCACATAAAACAAACAAATGAAACTTCAAACATGGTTGGATCAATGACGTACATTGTTTCATCCAACAGCTTCAGTCAGTGAATTAGTTGAGACATTAAAACAAAATTTAACACACGTTTTATCAGAAAATATTAATTACATGTTTAAAAGTCGTGTCAATAAAAAATCAAGCACGTTCTAAATTTTCTAAGAAAACCTTTTTTTTGTTTAACTTCATTATAAATAAAAATATAAATTAAACCAAAGGCACATGAGACAGAATTTATGATACAATTATTCAGTGCAAAGTTTTGGCCACAGATGAGTATTCGGGTTAAGCTTTAATTAGTGCATATTAATAATATCTTATTTTTATTAGTAAGATTTTCAATAATTTATCTTGTGAAGTTTAAAATAAGATATGGCTAATGGTGAAGTGAGAGGTATGTTTTGTATTGTATGTTTTTATAATAATAGATTTGAAATGATAGCCACTGAGTTTGGGTCATTGCATAGTGGGTTTGGTTAGTCGTGACTCGTGATTGTGGAGAAGTTGGTGCCTATGATCAGTTTTGAGTGACTTTTTATGAAGTTGTTCATACTATTATTTTTCTTTCCTTTTTTGTTGCATCGCAATAGTAATGGTAATGTTTATTTTGATTTCAAATTGCACCCAACTCCAATGATGACGCAGTAGTGCCAAATCTCCACCCATTACATTCACTCCTGTTCTGCTACGTTTTGGTCGCCACACCAATTATGTTTATCCAAATAACCCTTCTGCAAAATATGCTTAAATGCCTCATTATTTCACCCCCTCCTTTTCCTTCCATTAATCAAACACACAACCATGACTAGACATTTCACTTCCACCCACCATCCCTTCCCTGCACCAACAATTTCAAATTCTCCAAGGACACAAACATCCCATTCGTGTCCTCATTACAATTTTGAACAATATTCATCTCTACAAAAGCTACCAATTCATGAATATATTTAATGCAGATAACAAAAAAATATACACAATATCCCTCCAAGATATCTTGCAGTTACTTCAACCAGTGTACACCTATGAACCAAACTCTACTCATAAGATCTTTAACATGTAAAAAGCTGTGAGAATGAACCCACATATCATATATTAATACAACAATTGGTCAATGAAATACTAACTTTTGCTGTTCTCAATTTGGTTTTCTATATATCAGTTTGTTTGTTTTTTCACTAGGGTGTCTTTTGTTGGTCACCTTCTGCCAAGTTGCCATACACATTTTAGTCATAAAACCGATTTCAAGCTCAATCATGTGCCTGGTGTCAACGCAACAGACCACCACATTGATCACTTGCACTCCAATGACTTTTCTTGCTTACCCTATGAGGCAAATTTGAGCCTTTTAAGTATAAAACTGTCATTAAACTCTTAACTATTTCATGATACTAATCTCTCTCATTAATTGACTCTTCTCATTACTGATAAATACTCACTCCTTCTCTTGAAAACCTAGGAACTCATAATTTATAATGTTTCAAAATATTTTATATATTAAATTCAAATGTACTCTATCAAGAAGAAAAAGAAAAAGTCTTTTATAGCATGTCATTTTCAGAAAAAGGTACACTGTTTTCATAACTTTCAGATAAGTCATTTCCTGCATAATTTTATGTTTTTAAATATGTTTCTTTAAATCACAATGTTTGATATTTGATCTAAACTAGAAAAGAATTATAAACACAGTGCTTAATGAGTAATTTCAACGAAACTTTACAGCCAAATTTGTCACTTGAAAACATGCAAATGAAAAAGTTTACAAGGTTGAAACTTGAAGACTTTTTCTTGAAGACTTTGTTTTCACCTTATACGTGAGACAAAAACGTAGCCCCGGCATTGGGTCCTCGGAATTAATGACGAACCCTCGTAGGGTGAAGAATTTAAACGGAAATTGTGTATTTGATGAAACATTCAAATAAAGAAAAAGAAAATATAAGTAATGAGAGAATATTTTGAATTTCTCAGAATTGAAAGAAGATCTGAAGATCCTAGTGTGGAGCAGAAAGCAACTTATGTGACAAATGCATTCTCAATTATATGAATCTACAAGTCAAAGAAATAGAAAATTAAGAGTATGATTGCATTTTCTTTTCAAAGGTCTTCGGATTCATAAATAATGTTTAACAGATTGGATTCGACAGTTCAATTTAACTTAAGTAAATTAAATTAATTATAATTTAATCTCACTTAATAGATAAAGTATACTAAAATTAAATGAAGTTAAGAATGTGTTGAAGTTAAAAATTGATGAAAAAAATATGAGAAAATAAAAGCGATGATAAAAAATTGTGGGGTATGTCCCACTGGATTCCCACCCATCCAATTTCATTGATGAGAGTGATGATGGGGCATAGCCAATTTATTGACTTCAACGGCACCAAAAACTAGCAATCATTCGGAGGAAAATATATATTATATAACTTATTCTTTAAATAAAATTTCATACTGAATTTTTTTGCAAATGACAAAAATTATTAAAAAAATAAAATTTATCAAAAAATTTAATTATATTTAATAACAAAAATTTATCATTAACAAAAACTGATAATAGATGTATGAATAATATAATTATAAAAAAAATAAAAAAATAAAAAATTCCGTAATCTATATATATACAACTACCCCACCGTGTACCGTACTCTCTAATTTTCAACGCTATTATTTTATTTAATTTTTTATTTAATTTACCTCCCAAACCTTTCGAAACCCAACGTTTGATTTTTATTTCTTCCTAGTCAAACCAAATCCCTACTCCTTCTACTACCAAAGACTAAAGTTACATTTTTTATTTTTTTTATCAACTAATTTAAGAACTCTTTGATAACAATAAACAATTTTACATTAAATTCATATAGTTTAAAATTAAGAGATATATAAAGAGAGAGTGATGTATTTATCTTTTAATTAAGATTAATGGTAATAAATTATTTCATTATAATTTTTAGAACAAATTTATGATATTTTAGAATTTATTTATAAATTAATGGTTACGGGAATAAAATTCTAATCCTTGATCAAAATAATAAAACAAAAATAAAGAAACTATATTAGAGAGATAATAATATATTTATTCACAATGTTTTAAATGATTTATTCAAAGTAACCTCGTTATTTGAATAATTAGAATTGTGATAAAAATAATAAATTTATGAATAAATTAAAAGTAAACAAAATATTTTATTGAAACTATAAATATTAATCAGTTTTGAAAAAACTAAAACTAAAATTTTTTTGAAATAGAAAGAATGATTTTATACAAATAAAACTGTGGATAGAATACAACTCTTAAATAGTTATTATAAAAATATATCATATACAATCACTTAAAAATCAATTTAATATTTTTATCCATAAAAACATTTTAATAAGAATTCTTTATTAAAGTTGTTTATAATAAAAGTACAATTTTAATATGGATTGTTTAAAATTAAAAAAAATGTATAAATAAAATTATAGAGCATCATCTTAATAGGCATTAGTAATACTAATTTATTGTTTAGGTCAACAAAAGGAACTAAAAGACTAAAAAAAGAGGAATTAAAATTCAGCATCTGAAATTGGATAAAAAAATAAAACCCCACGCTGCTCTCATCCTTCTGCACTTCTTGTCTTCTCCCTCACTCAGCTCCCCCGTTAGTCAAACACACACTCACTCCATTTCACACCTCTTCTCAATTCCCCCTCACAAGCCCCTCCCCGTTCATGATTCAATTCGCCCACGCCTTCCTCCATGTTCATCTGTCAGATTCCGCGCAGAAGAAGGAAAAAAACTCTCCCTTCTAAAATGGGTCTGCCTCTCTATTCGCCTCTCATATCTCTTTCCCTGCACTCTCTTTCCAGCTCTTAGATCTGTTTCTAAACCACTGCCCACCAGGTTAGATCGCAACATTTTCCCACCAAAACTGCGTTTCTTGCTTTACCCCTTTGGCGCTGTTTGAGGGATTTGTTTTTTGATTCAGACCCACTTTGCAAGGCAGTGTTTTAGCCTCTTTTTATGTTACTTCATCCCGAAACAGCAAATGGGTCGCATCGCTTTCAGCCTCGGAATTTGATGACGACGACGATTATGATGCTGATGGTGCATGGTGGTGAAATGAGTAATCATGGGGTGTTTAATAATTAGTTATATATTAGGTTTTCGTCTGGTTTGTATTTGTATCTGGTAATGGTGCTAAGGTTCAGAAACCTTGTGGTGTTGGCATCTCTGTGTCAGGGGTGTTTGCATTTGTTGGAATAATAATGGGCAACGGCACTTCTCGTGTTGTTGGCTGTTTGGTGCCGTTTAATGGCAAAAGTGGGGTTGATTTGGAGTTTCTAGAGCCATTAGATGAAGGGTTAGGCCACTCTTTCTGTTATGTGAGGCCTTCTATTTTTGAATCTCCTGCCATTACCCCATCGAACTCTGAGAGGTTTACTGTTGATTCTAGCACCCTTGATTCCGAGACATTGAGTGGCTCATTTAGGCATGAGAACATTGAAGAGAGGCCTGGCAAGAATGTTCCGGAAACCACATTCAAAACAATATCAGGGGCTTCGGTTAGTGCCAATGTTTCCACTGCCAGGACTGGTAACCAGAATGCTCTGCTTGCTAGTGATGTTCTAGAGCCTGCTGCATCGTTTGAGGGAACTTCGTCGTTTGCTGCAATCCCTTTGCAGCCTGTTCCCCGCGGTTCTGGACCTTTGAATGGATTCATGTCGGGACCTTTGGAGAGATTTGCTTCCGGTCCATTGGATAAGGGTGGTGGTTTCATGTCCGGGCCGATAGAGAAGGGAGTTATGTCCGGACCTCTTGATGCCACTGACAAGTCCAACTTTTCAGCACCCCTTGCACGTGGTGGTCGCCGAAGGCCACACCTCCAGCGCCTCATGAGAAGTGTGAGTGGTCCTATGAGAAACACTTTTTCTCGGACTTTCTCGAAGCACTCCATGGGTGTCAGTTGGGTCCAGCGGTTATTCCTTCATCCGGTGTCTCAACTAGCTTGGAATTCCAAAGAGGCAAAGTTTCGGTCTGAAGTTTCTAGAAACTGTACTGAAGTTGGATCGTCCGAATTGGAGTACAAACATACACAAAATTTGCAGTGGGCTCATGGTAAGGCTGGTGAAGATAGGGTTCATGTTGTGCTTTCTGAAGAACAAGGGTGGTTGTTTATTGGGATATATGATGGTTTTAGTGGACCAGATGCACCTGATTTTCTGATGAGTCATCTTTATAAGTTTATAGACAAGGAATTGGAAGGGTTGCTCTGGGATTATGAAGATAATCCTGTTGATCCACTTAAACCTGAAATCCTTAATAATGGAAATGATGTAGTTGCTCTAGAATCCGGTAGGGAAGAAATGTCTGATGCTCATAACATTTCAAATGAAGAAAGTTCTTACTGTTCAGAAACTTCTTGTCCAGTAATGGTCAAGGATCAATCATCTAATAGTGAGATAGTGGAGGTAAATGCTGAAATTAAGGTAAATGTTGAACAGAAAAATTGTGGAAGTCCCAGTATTGACCATCCTCTTCCTGTATCTGTTCCAATTGGACAATTGAGTGGTCAAGGTAGAAGAAGTGTGCGACTTTATGAGCTACTTCAGATGGAATCTTGGAATGAACAGGTGTCAGAACAAGGCAAGGATTCTATAGTTCCTGGGGAAGTAACACAAGAAAGGCAGTTGAGGTTCTGCTCATCTGATGGTAAAGAGGATAGATCTGGAAACCAGGATGAATGTCCTACTACTTCAGGGGAAAATGGAGGCCCTGGGTTTAATTCGACTAACCAGGAGCCAATAGCTCCCTTTTCTGTTTCAGGACAAAGGCAGAATACAAGAAAGTCATTCATTGGTACAAAAATCAGAAAAATGTACAGGAAACAGAAGTCCTTACGTAAGAAACTTTTTCCTTGGAGTTATGATTGGCATAGGGAGGAAGTTTGTTTTGATAAGAAATTAGTGGAATCCTCAGGACCCATTAGAATATGCAAGTCTGGAGTAGATCATAATGCAGTTTTAAGAGCAATGGCTCGGGCTCTTGAAAGAACAGAAGAGGCATACATGAAAATGGTGGAGAATAATATGGACAAAAATCCAGAGCTTGCTTTAATGGGATCATGTGTTTTAGTGATGTTGATGAAGGACCAAGATGTTTATGTTATGAACCTTGGAGATAGTCGAGCAATTTTGGCTCAAGAACGACCAAATGATCGACATCCTAATCCGTGTCTCATCAAAGATGACATGAGGCATAGGAATCGATCTAGAGAGTCATTAGTGGGCATGGAGCTGGACAGAATTTCGGAGGAGTCTCCAGTGCACAACATAAACAAGCATGTTAACAAGATAAACAAAAACCGAGAGATATCCATGTGCAGATTGAAAATGAGGGCTGTTCAGCTTTCCACAGATCACAGCACAAGTATTGAAGAGGTCTGTTTCCTCCTCTTTTTGGATTGATGAACTATAAGTTAATATATTATAGTCAAATGTTCTATTTCTAAAATGTGATCAGCTAGGCTTACATGGTTTGTTACTGTTATGTATATGTTGATTTATCTTGTGTCTACATGCGTTTTTAACAATTTTTCATATTTTCATACCTGCGAATGCTTAAATTTGAATTTTTGCCCATTTAGATTCTCCATCTTCTGGAATATTGATTAGTCATTTACCAAGATAGCAAAAAATGTTTCTTTAAACAATTTTCTATAAGTGAATTAGCGAGTATAGTAGGCCATAATGTCCCATTTTGGTATTAAATGGAATACAATTTATATGAGAAACCCATTTTTGAATAGTGATTGGGCATTTGCTAGAGGGTGGTTTTTTCTTTATTCACCTACTTTTAACAAAATGAGAAGTAAAATATAGTTTGTAAATGGAGAAATCCATGTTTAGGTGTAGTTCTCTGGACCGGATCAGGTGAGGTCAGATTTGTTGGAAATTTTGCTTGAGGATTTTTGTAATTTTGAACTGTTATCGAACAAAAAATTCAATCAGATACCTTCAGTTTTTCAAATATTACCCATTGAAGTCAAAGTACTTCATTTAGAATCACTTTTTTTAAATCTCATTTGCCCTTTTTCATATTTCATCAGTAAGATCTGGACCTAGCATATTTTTACCTATTTCTCTTTGTAGGCAAACTCCTCCTATTTTTACATCTAGTATCTACAAATACTACATACTTTGTTGTCAAGGTCCGGAGTGATTTTCTTATTATTTAGATTAGATCTTTTTTTTTTTTAAATTCAAGAAATAAATCAAGTGATTAGAAATTTTGGGGAAACAACAGAAGAAATGGGTAACACCTGAAATATTTATATTTACTGGAAAGAAAACTTGCTTGTATTTATTAAAATAGTTTTACCCGATATTTTCCAATTCTGGTTGCAGGAAGTTTTTAGAATAAGAGCAGAACACCCTGATGATAATCAGGCCATATTTAATGATCGAGTGAAAGGACAATTAAAAGTTACCAGAGCATTTGGTGCTGGATTCCTGAAGAGGGTCAGTTGATCTTCTGACTTTGGCTATCTGAATTTTAGTTTGCTCCAGTCCTTTTGTCCATAGTTTATAGGTGGGATTCCACTTGTGTTCATACTTCATACCTTTTTTTTTTTTTTTTTCATAAAATAGACATTACCATTTCAGATTTTGAACCTGAAAATATACATATTTTCATATTTATCCTGTTTCCTTTTATATATATATGTGTATCCTTGAAAGAAAATTCATAAACATTTCTCTTGCAAGAATGAGTATGTCCAATCAATGCATTAAGAGGGTTCTTGTTCATTAGAAATCCCATTATACTCTGATTTTCTCTGATTTAATTGTCAAAAGGTTAGCCAAAAAAGGAGTGGGTGGATATGCAGATGATGCAGTCAATGGTGAATTAGTTATAGTTTGACTTCTCAAGTCTAATCTACTTTAAAGGGGAGATAAAACATGTTAGAGACAAAGGATATTCTTGGAACTTCACTTTACATTTAAAACTTAGTGAGTTTGTTAGTGATGGTCAGTGACAGATTGGTCCCTAAAATATAAAAAAGAGCCAGCATGTTGAACTTAATTATAATATCCATCGTTTTACATTCATTAACTTTATGCATGTTGTGTATGACTGAATTTGAATCTTTCTCTTGTATTTGTGTGATCACGCCAGTATTCTGTAAAGCTATTAATTTTCTCCCTAATTGTGATAAGACCAACTGTTTGGGCCTTCATTATAATATGCATTGTTATATATTCATTTACTTTATGCATGTTGTGTATGATTGAATTTGAATCTCTCTTGTATTTGTGTGATCACGCCAGTTTTCTGTAAAGCTATTAATTTTCTCCCTAATTGTGACAAGACCAACTGTCGGGCCTTCATTATAGCATGATGTCAGGGATGCATAGTTTTTGTGACTTTGATATTTTGAAGTTTGTAACCAAAGTGTTGATGATAGTTCACATTCTGAAAAGAAAATACATCTGCATTTTGGCTTGTACACTTACACCAAACACTCTGGAACACCTATCAATGACTAGTGTAATGAGTTGAGTGTATGTTTCCAACCACTTCTTTCAATAAAGTATTCGCATTTTCAGTCCATTTACTTTGTTTTCATTTTACATTTCCATCAACTTTTTTGTATTGCTTTTTGATTTATATTTCCTATAGATTCAATTACGTTCCAAGCACATTAACTTGCACTATTTTTCTTTCTTCTTTCTCTAACTCACTGTTAAATGCAAGTACTTTAAATTTCATTGCACATTTTACAATTGTTCATTTAAATTGCTTTCCTTTAGATTTTGATGCATTTAATATCTCCTTCCTCTTTCCTTTAAATTTATGCATCTCTACCTTTTAAGTTCTTTTACATTTTTAAATTGACATGTTTCATATACACTCTTTGTTCTAAATCTTGATTGCTCTTCAGATTTTTTTAATATTGCATGTTATTTTCTTGAACTTTGCAATTAGTGATTTGTAAATTCAATCAATTTGACGTGTAATTTGGTTTACCTAAATTAGAAACATACATGCTTCATTGTTATATGTTACTGAACGAACAGTCTCCTAGGTAATGATCATCTATGAATGAACTGCATTCTTTGTTTAGGGGATACTGTAACCAATGTTGTTTTTATTATGTTATCATACACTTTTACTTATACCCTAGGTAAAAATGTATATGTCCATAGGAGCATATTTGTTTACACTCAGTGCTGTTGTACTAAATTTGTTGATCATAAGAATGAATAATGAAGAATGCTTATTGTTATTTTTGAAACGTTTTGAATGTTTTAGCCATCTTTTAACGAACCTCTACTGAAGATGTTTCGAGTTGATTATGTGGGGAATGGTCCATACCTAAGTTGTGCTTCTTCTGTTGTTCATCACCGGCTCTCCTCAAGCGATCGGTTCCTGGTGCTGTCCTCTGACGGGCTTTACCAATATTTCAGCAATGAAGAGGTAGTTGCCCATGTCACGTGGTTCATGGAAAATGTTCCCGAAGGCGATCCTGCACAATACCTCATAGCAGAGCTTCTCTTCCGTGCCGCTAAAAAGAATGGTCAGTGTCACCTTCCTCTCCTCTCCTCTCATATTTTCATTATTATCATGCCATTCATTTTTGACGAAGATTTTTGCAGGAATGGATTTTCATGAATTGCTGGATATTCCTCATGGAGATCGCCGAAAATATCATGATGATGTTTCTGTTATGGTCGTTTCCTTGGAGGGAAGGATTTGGAGATCTTCCGGATAATCATTTTTTTATTTTATTTTTAATATGACTCTTTCAATTTTGCATGTTCCCTTCATAATGTAACAATTTTGGGTTAGAAGAAGTAAAATTATTTTAGAAAAATCTAAATTAGCCTCTCAATTATTTTTTAAATGGAACATTTTTTTTTTCCCTTTATTGCCCTTTTAAAAAAAAATCAATTAAAAGTAACAATTTTTTTAAAGAAAATAACAGTTAAAGTAAAATAATTGACTGTTTGGAATAGTTGAAAAATGAAAAATATTAGGTAGGTTTTGGGTAAAAGGAGATTTGGTGGAAGAATAACTTTTAAGAGAGACAATACTTTGTCGTTTTATTTGAAATAAATTTGTCAACTGTAAGATGTGGATAAATCTGAAGTTGACTGTGGTTGTGGAGGGATGATGATATCCATACTTAATGGTGAATTGGACACGTAAATGTTGACTGACAGCAACAACTGCAGCAGCCGCTGCCTCTTCTTCTTCAATCTCCTGGGCCCCAATACTTTCTCCATTTCTCTTCACATTTCCTACCACTCAAACTTCAACTTCTTTCTTTTTACTTTACACAACCCACAAACACCTCTGTTGCTGCCCATTCTGCAATTTTACCCCCAAAACTACATAAACGTCTTTGCTCAGTCTTCACCAGTTTTAGATTTGTTCCAGCGGATATTCATTTTCTGAACACAAAATTAGGATAATAAAAAGTTATTCTTTTGATTTTGAACAATAAAGAGTTACGTGTACATTTAAAAGGATACAAGCGAGCTCGGATATTATAGCAGTAACCTGTTGGACTGATTAACCTTATTTTACTACACACCAAACTAACAAGTACATTTCTTTTTGTGGCAGATGAGTGTTTTTTCTTTCGAACTAAACAAAATTCCAAAGATGGCTTATTTATAATTGCTTTGAATCTAAGTTGAAGGACCCTGATTTGCTAATGCTTAACCATCACATCATTTACCATCTTCTGATTTCTCTGTACAAAATTGCATTTATATACAGAGAAAGCAAGTAGCCATTTTTGTGACAAGCCAACTCAAAACATTCCTCTCTTCTCTTCTCCCTTTCCTTAGCCATACACCATCAATCTTCTCTTTATTTCCATTCATTTTTACACGCTTTATTCTTACTGTTATCTTTCCAACCATGTCATTGTCACCCACTAACATTTTTACAATTTTGCTAATAGTCAGCAGTGTCGTGTACATTTCCTTCGCTTCTCACTCCCACACACTTTAAGACCTTTATATATTACAACTATTTCTTCATTCATTTGTTCCTCGATTGTGGTCCAATTAACCCATTTATGTTACTCTACTCTAACAGATAATATACAAAAATATCAATTTTTCTTTAGTTGCTTTCCCAATGGATCGATACATACATATATCATCATATCTATAAATTTACATATTCAAGTAATTAAATTATTCTTTTGATTAAAAATTTATATTAATAAGTTATTTTTAATGAAATTATTTTCCTTTTTAGGTCCTTCAAATTAAAGGCGTACAAAATTCAAGGTGATTGATATGAGGTTATTATTGAAGAGGAAAATATTAACCGAAATTTTTCTATTTTTGTTTTTCTTGATTTTTTTATTTTATGTTTTAAAGAGACAATTTTTTTTTGTTCTTGAAATTAAATAAAATGTTGTATCTATATTTTTGTTTTGGACTTACCTTTTATTTATTTATTTTTATAAAAAATGAAAAGATATTTGTAGATATATGCGTTTTTAAAAAAAAAAAAAAGTGGATAACTATTATTCACATCTATCTGAAATCCATTTTCATTCCTGAATATTGCTCCATAAGCTCATACAAAATAAATATTTACCTTATCTCGGCCGAACAACCAAATTGTGAATTAATATTATGAGTCTCTCAAATGAGGTTTTTTGTGATAATTCAACATGGTAAAAAAAACTATTCCTTTCCACCACACGTTTCCTAAGTATCTATGAAGTTGACGATTGTATTTAATTGTGACTAGTTTGGTGCATATAAGCCCATTCCAGTGAGAATGTTACTGCACTTTTGTAGGTATTGGGCCTGTAAGACCCATTTGTGTATTCGTGTGTTTTCAATCGTATTTTCACTAAGAATGAAGTTCATTTTCTTCTATTTCATATTGAAAGTTGCATTTTTTTTTTTTAAAATCATCTTTAACATATCTTAATATATGCTAAATAGTTATTGTTAATTGAAAAAACTTATTCTGCATACTATTGAATTTCGTTTCCTATTTATACTTTATTATTTATCACTCTAAAGGGAGTCTACTTGCTTTTTATTTTGGTATCAGGTTAAAAGTATTTTTCTATTGCGAGACATTTGGATAACAATTTTTTTTTACAACTGAATATTTAAGAAACAAAGTTGTAATCTTGAGTTAAAATAAAATAATGTAATATTAATTGATTTATGTACTCATTATGTCTATCTCCTTTAAAATAATAAATATCAATTCCTTATCTTTTCTAATATTCTCTTTATATGAATGATGCAATGATAAGAGGATAATTGGTACAAAGATGCATGGGTAGTGGAGGTAGGTTTGATCGTTTAAAGAGAACAAATGTTAACAACAAAAGAATATATCTCTGATTGGTCATGGCCAACAAAAACATACATAGTACGATGTGTTGTTCTGCAAATAACTACACTTGTGAGACTAATAGTTGTTTTCCCTTGTGAAACAATTCAAGATAAATAAAAAGATATCAGAAAATGCTAATTAAGAGATTGTAGTACGTCAGAAAATGCTGATTCAATATGTTTTGTGCTTATGTAATTAAGACAGTAGTGTACCAAAGTTGCTGGGCTTCATCAGATGAATCAAACATTTATTGTAATAATTATTAAATGGTGGCCTAGGGAATACAAGAAGAGTCACACATTAATGTTGATAGATGCATTAATTGTTCTGTTTTCAGAACTGAACATTGGATTTGAAAGACTGGCCAAATCTCCAATTGGCCGGTGCTGCATTGTTTACCGTGCGAGTCTGCCCATCGCTGAGTTGAACTTTGAAAGACAAACTCTGACCATTCAGATATCTCAAGCTTTGCCAGTTAACACCCCAATTTCTTGTCATGCTTTCCCAATCGTTCATTTTAGAACCTTTGATCCAAACTGCAGAAATATCTCCCACTCCACCAACGTTGCTTATCAGCACCAACTCGAAATAGTCATTCCCATTGATGGTAAATCTGATGCCTCCACTTCTTTTGCACCCAACTCTGCATAATATAAATGCTAGTTAGCCCAATTTACTCTATCATATATGTCATTTAAAGACAAAAAAAGTTTAAGACATATCACGTAACATGTTACATAAACATACTTCTTGTAAAAAATTGGCACAATTCCAGCTTTGTACTTGGCTATTGCCTCAAATGCAGGTTGAGACATGTCAAAGTGTTGTCTAGGAGGATTACACCAACCACCGTCGTCATTAGGGAGATTATAGTTTGGGGGGCAGAAATTTGTGGCAGTGATAGTAATGGAAGTTCCCCTAAGGCACCATTGGGGCGTTTGTTTTGCGTTACAAACTATAGTATAGCAACCACCACACGATTTTCCGTCATTAAACAAAACAGTGCTCAAAGCAGCTGTTTTTACACCATAACCATCCGTATAGAGATTTCCATAGCCACATGCACCTCCTGCCAATGAAAACAATTGAGTTACTCGTGATTATTTACTTGTTTCTGTTCATTTGTACGTAAATTATTTGCAGGGGGTTAACATTTCAATTGAACCATAGAGATGATGAAGGGAAAAAATGAGAGAAGAAGATGCATTTTAATGAATTACCCATTGTTCCGCTGGCATCGGTCCCACCATAGAAAGTTGCATGAGCTTGCAACCAAGCAGCTGATTCTACTCCAAGTTCTGTAGTGAATAGCACCACAAACCATAGCAGACCACTCATAATGAACTTTTCCATTTCTCTGTCTGTGACAAAGAAGGATCCTTTAATTTGATGCTGAATATGGCAGATTCTTATGATCATTTATAGCTGCAGTTAGGGGCTTTTACCACATACAAACAACTAGCTGAAATTCAGATTGTGGGAAAATAAATGTTTGACTAACAAATTTGTCTCCTCTATCTTAAATGTATTAATTAAAATGAAAAAGCTGGCGAGATCCAACTCACCAAATCCAAATTTATACACAACATGATAAAATGTATTGTGAATTAGTTTTTTTAAAATAATTTAAAATTAAGTGAAGATTTTTTTCTTTATTTTGTAAACATTTATAATAATTTAAAAAGTTTACTTAATACCAATTTCCATCAAATTGAAACTAAACTCGATTTTTTTTTACTTATTTTAATGTTCTGATTTTAATTTGTATATAAAAATCGATCAAGTCAACTAAATCATTTATACTCTCTAAAATATTTATGTTGAATTGATGGATCATTATGTAACGAAAGAATATTGCATGGAACTCATCATTATGTTGAGTAAAAGAGAGTTGAGTTTTAAGAATAAAATTTTAATTTAAATTTCAAAACCCTTATTCAATCATTGGGTTTGAGTATAAGGTTTGAACACCAGTTCTTGGAGAAATCGATGTTATAAGAGATTTGATGATTTAAGATATCCATAGTACGTGAGTGGTACAGCACATGCAGTTTCCAGAACCTGCTCTGCAGTACACACAACATGTACTGATATTATAATGATAACGTATAATTTACAGGCCATTTGAATGATAGGTTATCAAAGGAACAAATAGAAGGTACTTCAGCTCCGTACTTATATATATATAATATATGAAAAGTCAATTGGTAGAGACAATAGAATGAAAGAAATTATGGGTATTGTGCATGAGTATTTATTACTTTCATAGTTGTAGTAACATGCAGTACCTAATTATGTGCCATGATCATATTTTTTTATATATAAAGAGATGGAGTTGCAAGAAGTTTTGATTCACACACATTAATTATGATAAGTGAGTTATATATAAATATGTTCATGCATGGCTAGATGCCATGTATTATTACACTGATCACATGGGACATGCTGATGGTATCATGTGCCATGTAGAAACCAACTACTGCTTCACACTTGTTTGAATGAAGATATCCATAACCCTCATCCACATTCTTTCTGATAAAGAAAATATAAACATTTTCATGGGAACTCATATGTAGGTATATCTAATAGATGTGATGAAGAAAAGATAAAAAGTAAGTATCATGGTGTGTTTGCACTGTTGAGTGGCCATAGTTTTTTTTTCTATCTTTTCCTTTTTTATTCTGACTATTTTTTATCTCAATAAAAAGTGTACTTATTATTATTATTATTAATTATATTATGACAGTTAAGTTAGTATAAAATTCAGTAAAAATTTTAATAATAAAAAAAAAATTATAATGATTCATATTTAATATTAATATTTTATTTGATGAGCTATTTTAGAATTTTTTAACTTTTATTTAATGATAATAAACAGATTTAAATAATAATCATATTAACTTAATTGATAATTATCTTAATCTAACTAATTAATTACTTCTTCTCATAACATAAGATTTATGAGTATTTTTGTCAGTTTACATGAATTGTTTTGATTTATTATTTTAATTTCTTGAATTTAGTACATAAATTTAAACAATGAATTTTTTTTAAAATTTATTAGTTTTAATTGTTCGAATTTAGTTTACACAATTTTAAAGACCAGTAATTACAATCTCACTCTTAACATATATTTTTATTTTTGAATGATTTGGATGGATAGTGGTTTTTTATTGTTTTATTTTATTTTTAACAAATTTCATAATTTATTTAATATTTTATATTAAATTATTGAACTTATAAAAATTAAATAATTATTCATTTACTTTTGTAGATTTATTGCATCATCACATATATTAAAAATTAGATTATAAATTAACGAAACTAAAGTTGTCAATTTTTAAAAATTATAGAACAAAATCCAACCACTAAAACCAAACTTATCTTTACACTCAACTAAAAGAAGATAACTAAGTCTATTTCTAATAAAATCTTTTATTAGTGGTCACTATAAGAACACTTGTTAGAATAAACCATTTCTTAATTACTGAGTAGTAATATGTTAATGTACGTAAACTTAAATTACAACGGATAGCTCCATTAATAAATTTAAATAAATTTTATTAGGAAAATTTTTAATAACATATTTAAAAAAATAAATATAAATCTTATTATAAAGATTTTATAAATTTAATTCTATAAAAATTTAAAAGATAAAATTTTCATTTTATTTATATATTATAATTTAATTAAAATTTTTAATTGATGTAAAATTTCAATTATTCATATTTCTTAGTTCAAAATTTTTCTAGAGGAAAACAGATATAAAAGATAATAATTGTGAATATAAAAAAAAATATAATATTAACTTTTTATATTTTTTATTAACTCTGTGAACAAAAGAAATAGAAGAGTTAAAAGTTAAAAATTTGAAGTTCATTATTAAAAATATGATCTTGATTCCGTTAATTGTAATAAGTAGATGTTCATTATATATAATTTTTGTAATTTTACATTCATCAAAAGTGAAAATGAAAAAAAATAGTGAAGAAGTTGCTTTTATTCTGAATTTTTTTTAATATTTTTTAAAATTGTATATATTATCTATTTAAGAAAAAAAAAATGAGAGATATACAAGTTAAGTTGTTCCACAAAAATAAAAACATGAACTTCAAGCATTATAAATTGATTTTTTTTAGATGGGAAATGTTATTAATTATTTAATTGACTTTTGTTAGACCTACATAATTTATGACTAAAATACATAGAAAAAGTAAAAATAAGATCCAAATTCAAAAACTTTTTGTGAGGAAATATAGATTTCGATATGAATTATTATAGATTTCCCTCCCATGTAATGAGAAAATATAGATCATGAAAAATTAAAGTTTTTGTTAATTATTAGCATATAATAATATTACAATACAATAATTATAACTATACAATAATTTAGAGTAGATTTTTTTTTTTTTTTGTGAGAGACATGTCATAAATATAAAAAATTAGGTTAAGCATGGATAATTAACAAGATTTTGAATATACTGGGACCGTTTTCGGTTTTCTGATAGATGATTATTGAAATTGCTTCTGGAAATGACTTATCGTCATTATCTCTTAAGGATAATAATGGCTTTTCTGTGTTTTCTTTTTTTAATTTTTTCTTGAAAAGGACAATAATGGACTAATTGCTTCATGTTGTTAAATAGATCAATCGATGTTTATGGAAAAGACGTGTTAAAAAAAAGAATTTAGACAAATATCCTAAATTTGCATGGCAACCTAATTTTGTGCACATCTAAATCAAAATTTTTGCTCTCGTGTCATTTTTTTTTCTTCTCTTATACATTGCTACGTGTTCTACGATAAATTTGATTTTCGAGTGCATATTTTGTAGAAGTATACATGTTTGAATATTATAATTTAACAACACATTGAAAATAATAAATAGATACCTGCTTTTTTTTTTAAACATTTATATGATATCCATATTTTAATATACACAGAATATAAATATACGTTTAACGATCAATAAATCTAATGCAAATGTCTAAAAAAAAAGACAAATATTTATATAATATATTTCATAATCTAATCATAAATTATTTTATATTATATAAAAATTTTCATCTGTAAATAAATAAAGTGAACTCATTATTTTAAAAGTTCGTTTAGTTTGAAATTATTTCTAATCAATTAATTAATTATGTAAATTTTTTATATGGTGAAAATAATTCATAAATATTTATATAATTTATTAAATATTTTTTAATTATTGAAGTATAATGTGTTTAAAATTTATATTTTTATTGTAAGGAATACTGTTTTTTAATCAACAGATCAAGGGTTCTAGGGTTCTATGATTAGCATTATCCAAATGAGATATCATTTTGCTGAAAGGAATAGGACTGAACTCGATGTGCATTTCGAATTTGCTTGAATCTGAAAATGTGATGTATTCGAATGAACACAAATCTAACTTAATTATTCATGAATGAAGATATTAAGAAACAAGTAATGATGAAGAATGTGATTCATTCATAGTCTTATCTAAATTCTTTGGTGTTGTTCTTCTAAAGAAGATATGTGTTTTAATTAGTTTCGTCCATTTTCACAACCCTAGCTTTCTAGTGGGACCAAAATAACCAGCTGTTCACAACTGCATCTCATGTTCCATTATTCTCTTTTTCTTTTCTTTTCTTTTCTTTTTCTTTTTCTTTTTCCCAGAAACATAACTACAAAAATGGCATTTCAATTAAGGTGGTGGGGCAAACTTCCCCTCTTATCCGTCGAATTTCCATTTTCAGACGCTACGCAACGCAAGTATTAAGCTTTTGCAAAAAAAAAAAAGGCGTTTATCTTCCATATTTGTTCTTATTTTTTCTATACAAAATACATCAAATTATTTGACAAAGACACAGAAATTAAAGAGACTCTTTTGTAATGGATATAAGGATAAGTATTAAACGATGTGTGATTATTCTGGATAGACATCAAAACAATTCTATTTTTTTTTATCATATTCTACTTTTTATCCGTTTTCTTTTCTTGTTTCTGCTTTTATCCCTCAAGTTAACTACAACCCTAATCAAATGCATGAAAATAAATAATATCATTTATTATATGAAAATACGTTTAACTGTGATGAACACTATGGTGAGTCACTATATGCACAGTTTTAGGATACTCTCTGTAATAGTATTCATTGTTGATTAAAAGAGTTAGAAACCCATTCAACTCTCACTTATTTATGACGTGCCCAATTCAAGATAATACCAAGATTTTATCATGCATCATAGTTTTAGCATATGTTGTTTTTTGTATAGCACATTGCATAATTTGAGTGTAATGAGTTATTGAATACAAAATTTATCAGATAAAGAAAAATTAATAAATACATGCATTTGAATTGGTTCATACAATTTATTTTAATTTTGATATTTATATTATAATAAATTAAATATTTAACTACCTATAGTTGTAAAGTTTTCGTTTTTAGTTCTAATATAAAAAATAGCAAAATTCGTTTTTATTTGGTTTGCATGAATTACAACCTACACATAATGGCAACATAGCCGCAAAAGCCAAAATAAGAATAAAATTTTTTGTGAAAAACGTCTTTTTAATCTCTATAAACATGACTAAAATTCTTATATTTTCATATTAATAAATTTGATTTAAAATATTCTGAACTTAAAAAAAAGTATGAATTTTTAGATATGCGGATTAAATGTACATGTTTTTTTTTTTTTTTTAAATCTGAGGGTTGAAATTTTCAGTGTAAAAATTTGAAACTTTGACAACATTTGATTGAAAATATAAAATTATAGAAAAAATGTAAAAATATAAGAGGATCAAAGTGTAAACATAAAAGCACCAAAACTAAAATTGAAATAAATTATAGGTATAAAAATAATTTAAACAGAAAATAGTAAGATATCAATATTGTATTATCTTAAGACAATATTGTATAGAATAAATTAAAAAGAAAAAAATTGCTAACTCAGACTTAAAGCTTTTAAATAATTAATGACATATACCTAATTATTTAAAACTGTTTCAATGCATATCTGGAATAGTGTAATCCTTTATAACTATATAAAGCCCCAAGAATATCCCATTTTCCACAAACTCTTTCTCTTCCCCTTTTCAATAAACCTTATGCTCTGCCGTCCTAGCTAGTCTCTCTCTCTCTCTCTCTCTCTCTATATATATATATATATCATTTTGTATTTTTTTGGTTTACTATATTTCTGTTTTATGAAACTCTCCTTAGTTATTACTTACTTTTAATGAATAAATCATCAATTTTGCTACTAACCATCACTTTCTTTCTAAATAATCTTTTAAAGTAATTCAACTATGTAAGAAGTTTTTAAAGTATTGAATATTCATTAATTTACCTTTTATGTCAATTATTTTGCAAACATTTAATAACTAAGTTCAAAGATTTTTTTTAATACTTTGAGAACTATTTAGTATGGCTTTCAATATTTGAAATTTACTTGTTTTCATGAGTATTAGGAGAAAATAATACTTTAAAGATGGAATTGATGATTTATTACACTCTTAATTTTATTAGATGTAGAATAGTTACTGTTTTTAGTGAATTGCACTGCCACTGTTTTAATTAATTTAATGTTATTTACACGTCACGTCTTTATAACAAATTATGCTTGAGAGAAAGGAAAAGATGAAACAGAAGTTTATTATCATAAAATAAGTTAATATAAGTTGAAAGGTATAGCAGGTCAAACAAAAAACAAAATTTTGTTTAGACTTAAGTCCAAGGTTCAATGAAAAGCGTTTTTTTAGGGTTTTATTATATGAAATTTGTTGACTAAGTCTAAATCAGGTTAAAAATATATAAGTTAAATTTAGACTTAAAAAATTTAAAATTTAAGTTTTATATTTCTTGAACTGCTGGGTTTGTCACATCTAAACATAGGTAAGTAGTGTGATAGAGAAAGATAGAAGAAAAATGTGTAAAAATTTATTGCATAAATGATACTATATTTTTAGGTAGTTGATTAAAAAATTATTACCATAAATATGGTCTATTACTCTGCATAGTTACTTATGTTAAATAGTATATATAGAAGATATTTGATGGTGATTCGTTCACACTTTATTCTCAGGAACGAAGCGATAATGGGTTGGAATGGATGTCTCAAAAGCATGGTCTTAATGGGTGTTTTTATGGTGGCCATGGTTGTTGTTCAACATGTGGAATGCGAGGAAGGTGGTGGTCATGTTCATGACTCAGACCGCAAATTAGTTCAGAATGGTGGCTTCGTTCAACGAAGTGGAGCCAATTTTATTCTAAACAACAGGCGTTTCTACTTCAACGGATTCAACGCTTACTGGTTAATGTATATGGCCTCTGACCCATCCACAAGGCCCAAGGTCACTTCCGTTCTGCAAGAAGCTTCCAGTCATGGCTTAACTGTTGCTAGAACTTGGGCTTTCAGTGATGGAGGTTACAGAGCCCTTCAGGTTTCTCCTGGCTCCTATGACGAGAAAGTATTCCGGGTCAGTATACATTAATGGAATCCATCTTTCATTAAAATTCTTTTTATTGAATGACAACATGGCAACAACTTAATCTCAGGCATGTATTTGGTAGTATTTGTTATTGTTAATGATACTTTAGAGGGTACGTGGTTAGATTTTCATTGGTGATGAAGTAGTGTATGCGTGCTGCGTAGGGATTGGACTTTGTGATATCAGAAGCGGGAAAAAATGGGGTCCGGTTGATACTGAGCTTGGTGAACAACTGGAAAGATTTTGGTGGAAAAAATCAGTATGTGGAATGGGCAAAGGAGCATGGTCAGATCGTGAACAGTGAAGATGATTTCTTTACGCATCCTATTGCCAAGCAATACTACAAAAACCATATTAAGGTGAGTGAGCCAAACATGCATGCACCAGCATAAGCACAACAACTATAGCAGTAGTGGGGCACCTAATTGTTTGCCTGTAGTTTCTGCTGTTTCAAGCATAGTTAGGTTTTCTATAGAGATAATGACATCACCTCACTGTCAAGCTTATTACCAAATGACACGTTTAGTGTTTTTTTTATCAAAAGTTAATCAGTCTCAGATTAATTAGTTTGCAAATTTTTATGTATCTAAAAACTAATTACGCCTTCAAATTTCACTAGTTAAAACATTGGTAATTAATTTTTTGTGGTTTACAAATATGCAGGCTGTGCTGACAAGAAGAAACACAATAACTGGGGTGGCGTACAAGGACGATCCTGCCATATTTGCATGGGAACTTATGAATGAACCCCGTTCCCAACACGACAACTCCGGAAAAGTTATTCAGGTTCTTTCTAGGTTGCTCTTGTACTACCAGTGGTTTAGATATTACCAAACATTATAGTATGCATAATAACTGGCCACACACGCAACACACATATGTGATAGCTTTTGGCTTTATTTCTTGAGATTTTGAAAACGTTGCATATATATGATTATTCCTTTCCATCGATTCAAGATTCCCAAATGAAAAAGGCCACCAATTTTGGAAGAGCCAACTACAACATTGTCGCTGCGATGTGGACACTGATTAATTAATTGTGAGGAATATATAAAAATAATTAAACTTGGTCGTTAACTACCCATATAGATATAGATAATTATTATGTATTCAAAGGAGAATATTATATGTGTTATCTATTGGTTTTTGCAGGAATGGGTGACTGAGATGGCTGCATACGTCAAATCCATCGATAGCAATCATATGCTTGAAATAGGACTCGAAGGGTTCTATGGTGAAACAACGCCCGAAAAAAAACAATTCAATCCTGGGTACCAACTTATTGGCACTGATTTCATTTCTAACAACCTAGTTCACCAAGTTGATTTTGCTACCATGCATCTCTACCCTGAACAATGGTACGTAATGTATGACAATTATGTACATATATTTTCACTTATAAATTATTGTTAAGAAGAAAAGTAATAAATGGGTACATGCAGGATGCCAGGCTCAGATGAAGCTTCTCAGGTTGCATTTGTTGACAAGTGGTTGCAAACACACATTGAGGATGCAAAAAATGTTCTGGGGAAGCCTATTATTGTTGGTGAGTTTGGGAAGTCTTCTAAGTCATATAGTGTTGCTGAAAGGGACAGTTACTTGAGCAAAATGTATAATGCGATATACAGTAGTGCTAGTAGTGGGGGACCCTGTGCTGGAGGGCTTTTTTGGCAGCTCATGGCTCAAGGAATGGATGGTTTACGTGATGGGTATGAAGTTATCTTTCAGGACAGTCCTTCAACAACCAGAATTATAGATCAACAATCCCACAAAATGTCAAGTATTGCTTAGAACACAACCATTAAATTCCCCTACTACCTCCCATGTATGTTACAAATATGTTGCTTATATATTCCCCTTACAAGCAGTAATCGTAGGAAAATATGGCGTGGTGTGAACACATTAAGGGAGTGAAAGAATTATATATATGGGTCCAATGATATATATCAGAACAGTAATTTCTAATCTAAACAGTTTGAAAATATTTGTTCCTTCCTTATTATATGCGAAAATAAATGTTCATTTCTTAGTGGCTGTTTGTATATCATTCATAGTTTTTTAATCACATTACAATGTAGTATATTCATGTTGCACAGTAACGTAAGTGCTTTTCTTTTTTCAATATTTCTGTGTACTTTTTATTGAATAGAATTGATTATAAATATGTAATAAAAATACAAACTTTCCTTCGGGTTAATTCTGGGTGTAAGATAAAAAGATCATATATTGATTGTTTACTCCAAAATAATTTCATATGCTACACGGAAATACAAATTAGTTTTGTTAAAATAAATGCTACCAAAATCAATTCTATAAAATTGAAAACTCTAATGCACCCTTTTAGTTAATAAATGGGGTAGCTAAACTGAGTTTTGATGTCTAATTAATTCAATATATAATGATTTGGCAAAAAACAAAATAAAGTGGTTGCAAGTCGGTTGATGATGGAGAACACTGCATTATTATTATCTCAAATATGCAAAGGGGAATAACTATGGGCTGGAAATAAATGGGAGATGGAGCGTGAATCCAGAAGAAATTAAGGAAGGTGTCTGATGTTTTTCACTGAAAAGTTTTCTGGAGGAAGATGATGCTATTAAGGACTGTGATGGCTCCAAAAGTCCTATACCTATTCGGTTAAACTTTCATTCTATAAAAGATGTCGGAGTATTTATTATAAAGGATGGTGGTGTTGAATTTTAACATGATTTTTATGTCAAAGAGAATATGGTGAAAGGGACAACAGACAAATGCATCCTTTGTGTTACTGATTTCAATGGTAGATTTTCAGTTAATTGAAAGTTTCTAGTACTAATGAAAAATGGGTTTCTGTGGTAACTGAAGCAAATGGATCAGAGCATTTGTACAGTATGCTTCAGTTTCTGTTTTTGGTTAATGGAAGTCTTCAAAATTCGAGGCAGAGAAATGCCTAAAACTACAAGGTGATCCTTTAAAAGCTTTTCAGTTTTTCACAAGTTTATTGAAAAAGCAAATGAGAATGAAAATTGAGATGATAACATTCTCTGTTTTGTGATGTTACCGTGCAAAATAATAAAGCAATCAAATTTAGAAGTGTTCTGTGTTGTTTTGAATTAGTATTGGGCTTCAAGGTTAACTTTAGTAAAAGTCATAAGGATTAATACTGATGCATGCATGTTGGTTAAACTAAAGAGAAGGTTGATAATTGCAAGATTGCAGGGTACCATACTAATGCTAATCTATCTAAAGCTTCATAGAAAATTTTGTGGCTGATAGAAAAAAAAAAAAGAATACAGAGGGACTTTATGTGGGTAAGTTGGGGGGAAATTTGCTAAGATAAGGATAAAGAGGTTTATGGGGTAAATGGAGGTGGCGTGTTAATGAAGAGTTAAGAACCAAATTCTGTTTAGTGCAAGGTGATAATTTGAAAGTATTGGTTAGCATGGTTGAAAGAGGTTATGAAGCTTGATGCATAGAATTGTACCCTGCAATGCAACTAGACTAGTGGTTGCAAGGAAGATTCTTCAAAATGGTGGGAAATGGTGAAAATGAACTTTCTTTTTTGTTGTTGTAGGGACAAGGCATTATTATTTGGTCACAAGATGCTATGATATTGTGTACGAAAGGCATATTCTGCTGAACCAGTCACAACATGTTCCAAGCCAATTACCAAACAGGATTGTCCCAAAGCAAAGATGTTCAGAATTAGAATGTAAGTAATAGGTACTAGGTCTTCTCTTACAACCAGTTTTAGTTAATGTAAAATTAGAATGTAAACTTCTCTTTATTTTTACACAGCTTTTTTTTTTTTTATATATATTATTATAATTTTAGATTATAAAATTTGTAATATCTTTTTTAATAAATTGGAAATTTTCTTATAGTACAAAAACTTAAATCTATCCTATATAATGCTAACAGTATATTTTTATTTATTTAAAATAAACATAAAGCACGTAATATGTATCCTTGATATATTTGCTAACGCAGCACAATTGCATCAGAATTATGTCTATCAATTGTTTACATATTGGATAAAGTTGTTGAGTAAACCACAATGAATGAGATATTATTTTATTTCTGTGGCTGATGGATATATTTCTTTTATTCTAAAAGTAATATTCAATCTTGCAAATAATCTCAACTAATATTTAACCATTTGGGCTTATATCAGCCATACAAATATAAAGGTATAAAAAGAATTTGATTGCCCCACAATTTTGTTACCTGGTCTGTTGAATGAGCCAACAAAAATGTTGAGTCCAGTGAAATGAATGCTGAGTTTCTTTGATTCCCATGATTGAAGATTCAAAATTGATGCTTGAGAAAGCCCTTATTTCCAGGACCTTAAAATTTTATTCTGAGTGAAAAATTGAAGTGATGGTGTAATTTGGGAGCACCTGGGTGTGGCAGTGGTGATTAAATGATTGTTCCATTTGTTATTTCAGAGTCTTTTAAGACCACAATGATTCCTGATCGAATATAAAACCCCTTTGATGCTCTGTCTGCTTCCTGCACATTCTGCATCCCAACTACAATTGTCACTTGATATTCTAATCAAAATAATAATTTATCAAGAAGGAAAAGGTGTTTTTTTTTTAAATAGAAAAAAAGACAATAATTTAATCATTCATGAAAAAAGAGAGAGTGTATTTTACCAACAATATATATATATATATATATATATATATATTTTTTTTTTTTTTATGACCATTTACATATTCCTAAAGACAATATTTTTACCTACAAAGTATATTCTTAATAATATTTTTTAAAGAAATATTCTTAACATTTTTTATAATTATTCTTAATCTTTCGTTAATATATAGCATATTATTTATAATTTTGTTTCTGGTTAAGGGGTTGTGAAATTATTCTGAAAAGAATCCTATCATCTACACACATATGAAGTTAAACACATAATTGGGTGGATCCCCATCAAGCCTTTAGCCATGGTATATATGATAAAGGTTAGGCATTTAAATGGTGAATTAAATTACATATATAAAAAATATATATTCTTATTTTAAGAGTAAGTATCAAATTTATTTTTAATTTTTATTATTTAATTTTTTAATCTAATGATTTACCATCCTAATTTGTAAGATTAAAAAAAATAAAATGATAAGAATTAAAAGAAAGCTCTAAACTTATTTTTTCTTAGAATGAATGAATGCTCCTCTCCTTATATATATAGATAAAGTTTACCTAAAATGTATAAAGACTAAGTTGTATGTTTAGAACAATATGTGGACATGTAACATGATACCTTTGTGGAAGTATGGCTAAACGGTTCTACGTGGAAGAGCAACAAACATCTCATTCGCCAATTGAAGAAACCATTTGCCCCAATAAAACATCAAGAATAAGAAGAAATAACTTCAAAAGTAGAGAACTTCGACAACTAAGTTATTACTTACGTCTTTGTTTGCAATAATTACATTGTTTCCAATTCTTGCGTTTTTGTCAATTATACAATTCCTGCATATAAGATTCGTACAAAAGTTATAAAATAGACTAGCATGCTGTAACAAGGACAAAACAAGAGAGGTGGAAACAGTTGTAAAACTCCACATTGATATATGATATGAATCCTTATATATTCCTACTTTAGAACAATAATTTTGGTAACAACTGTGTTGAGGTCAAGTTAAACTTGCTTCAGAACTTGGACTTCTACAAATCAATTCCAACATAAAGGGAGAAAGTAAATTTTTTGTTTATTGTTTAAACTTTTCATCATTTTTTTATGTGCACAAACATGTATTTAAGGCATGTCAATGTAATGATTAGTATAGTTCAACACATGTATATTTGTTCATGCATTATGCTCTATAATGTGAAAATACTACAAAGCATTTTCAAGATTCTTACACAATTTTGGTATTTTTCCCAATGCCTATTGGAACATTTCCCGCTGCTAAAAGAGAAGCTATTTCAGCTTCTGTTTGGTAATAGTCAGCACCCATGATCATGGTATCCTGTAAAGAGTTTGTAAATATGATTCATATGGTTTCATGTCAGGTTAAGAGAAACTGAACAGGGAATACTGATTCATTCCCATACTTTTGATGAAAAATAAAGGAAGTGAAATGTGATGAGAACTTGGGGCAAGAAAAAGCTATGTTCGTGATAAAGAATATGTTTCAATGGTCTTCATTCCAAGAAAAAGGAAGCTTACCTTTATGTGCACTCCAGAATCAAGTCTTGATCGAATTCCCACAATGGAATGTTCAACTATACACTCTTTTAAAAAGCTACCATCTGAAATCAAAGAGTTAATTACCTACAATTGACGTTATTGCACAATCTCATTAGGTTCTGTCAGAATCACAGAATTCATATGGACTAAATTTAACAGTTTTACCTCACACTTCTCCATTTTAGTTGGTGGTAGGAACCGAGGACAAGTAAAAATAGGCTTGGACTGGTCATACAACTGAAACTTGGGCGGCTTCAACATGGAAGAACAATAAATTGTAGCTTGTGTAAACTCTTTGGTTTTCTGATTGAGACCTATAACTTAAATACTAAAAGACCTACCTGGTCCATAAGAGCCAAGTTCGCATCAAAGAAAGATTTTATAGTCCCAATATCTTCCCAATAACCATTGAAAAGACATGCCTGTGATAAAATAAAAGGGCCGACCTTGATTATTATGGATTCATCAAAAACTAGATTGGTAGAATATTTGGCAAAAATTTTCAGCTAAAACAATTTTTATGACTTCAGTAGTTTTTACATTGAGCAACTACCTGGACATTAAAATCTCTTGCAGCCAATGGAATGACCTCAGATCCAAAATCATTTGCATTAGGATAACAGCCCCTGCGAATGTCATAAAAGAAGAATGAAAATCACAATAATTGTTAGGATGAGTTAGAAAGTTAAAAAACTGTCTTTATGTTTATACAAAGCTTTCTATAACTGAGTGTAATTCATGAAACGATGACAATCCAACCAATAGTAAAAGCATTGATTATAAGTTACATATTCATAATAAGTTTGTCTTTCATAGAGTCTAATGTGATTGTTGGATCCAGGTAACTTAACCAACCTTGCCCAGTAGAATAAGACTTGGTTATTGTTTTTGTTCTTAATTATAATCGGAGTCGCTCTTGGAAGTGACAAGTTTCAGGATGTTGCCTTGAACATCACTTTCACTTCATTTCATGGTATCTCACGGAAGAGGAAAGAATTATGCAGTTTCAGGATGTTTCCTTGAACATCACTTTCACTTCATTTCATGGTATCTCACAGAAGAGGAAAGAATTATGCAGTTTCAGGATGCTGCCTAGATATATTAGGAAAATCTAGTTAACTGGGTAGTGGCAGTAAAATAATTTAGCAGCTAATTTGAAGATGCAAAGTTTGGACTGCCTCTTTGACTTGCTTATTACCTCTGGACTTTTGGTACTTCCAAGTTTCTGTTATATTATTTACAATCTCTAAATGTTAACTCCATAATATGACAAGATCAGGTTGTTGAAGCATGTATTCAATTTGCACACAGAATCCCTCATGCTTTTTAAGGGTTTTTTTCCCCTCTATCAGATGCCAGATAAAGCAGATTCATTGAACTTCATATATATGAGCAACATCTGAGCATTTTCTGTATATTTGTGTGCTAATACAAAGTAGAGCATATCACCTCCAATAATTATTGCACAAGGGAAGGAACACAGTTACTTCACTACCTTCATAGAATCACCTCCCAGTACAAAACTGACAGTTCTACTAAAAATGGAGGAATAATAAGAACCAACAGGGAAATTTTCTTACCTGAGAACTTTTAGCAGAACATCTATTTTAAACACATATATACCCATTGATGCGATGTATGGAAATTTCCTTGCTTCTTGAGCCGATAGTCCAAAAATACTCGTATCTACATGCTATGAAAACAAGTACTTCAATCAGAGACAGGTGATATTGACAACTGCTGTAGATTATTACTCAGTCATTCTCAGAGATTGGAAAAGTAACAACCATAGATCTTAACAATTCGCCCTTGGGTTTTTCCAAGAACTGGCATATCCGTCCTCTTTCATCAACCTTCACTAATCCAAAATCAGAGGCCCGACTACCAGTGAAAAAGAAGAAAATATAAATCTTTTAGAAACCAATTATGTACAATGAAATAGAGCAAACTTTACATAGAATACCTGCCATCCACTGGGAGACAAGATACTGATATATCAGCACATGAATTAATGTGCTTCTGCAAGTATAATATCAGTTGTCATGCGAAATATCCACAGCACGTGAATTAGCCAAAAACATCAAATTAACAGCTAATACCAACCTGCACAATTTCCATGTAATCCATTCGATAGAGCTGATCACCACACAATATCAGAATGTTCTCTATATTTTTATGATCAGCATCCTGTTCAAGTCCCCCAAACTCAATCCGTTTTGTAAATGTAAGAATGGCATAAATCCTTAAACACTTGCATTTGTGGTAATCCTATGTTTGTGGAAAGAGGGACTATTCTGCCAAATCTACAATTTTATGAACAGGAAAAAGAATTATAAAATACCTCAAACAACCAAAGGAATTGTCTTACAGCATCGGCTGTACCCTGAAACCATTTCTTCCCTGATTCACCAGGTGTTTGAGTAGCTGCCAATACCTGTCGTAACAAACTTTTAGTGAAGAAAACGGTTTATGCATTGACAGCGTAATGAGATTTTACGTTGTCATTCAGTCACAAATGGTCGTGTATGATAAATTCATCATAACTACCATAACTTCAGATATATTGATAATGTAAGAGTACATAGAAACTAAACTGTTTCTAGTTTTTGTATACCATGTCAATAAGTGTCTAGCCTGAGAGAGATAACTGAGAAGGAAGGTAAAACATAATAATAACTAATAAATTAATAATATAAGACTGGGTACCTCAACAAAACCACCTCCAAAGTTGATGCAACCTCCCAAATTATATGTTCGAGCAATGTGGCGGTTGAGGGACTGAGAATTAAATTGAGTGAGGACGTAAATTTTGTTAATTCCACTGTTAATACAATTACTCATCGGTATGTCGACCAGCCTATAGCATCCTCCAAATGGTACCTGAGCATCACATGAAATGAAAACACATAACAGAAATAGAAACAGATGAATGAATTTAAGCCTAGGCCTGGAATAACATAAAAAGATTCACACAGATTGGTGAAATTAATAACTTACAGCAGGTTTAGCCCTTCTTTGAGTAAGGGGGAATAGACGAGTTCCAGCTCCACCACCTAATATGATCGATGCAACAGTCTTTGGGTTGGCTTCTCTTCCTGTAAGTATTGGTGATTGAAGGGCCTGAAATGCAATATTATCTAGGTAAATTCGTGTTCAATGTACACGTTCTCCTATGCTGGTTAAAACAAATAAAGAATTACACTTACAGGTTTAACCAAAAAATTCCCCCACTACCGTTTTTTTTCACGTTAACACATACCTCTGTAGATTCCTTGTATAGTCATGTAGATCAAGGGAGGTCAAAGAAATGTGAAAAATAGAACGGTTATTTAAATTTTACCAAATCTTAAGAGACATGCGTGTCATTTGTCCAAAAAAATGTATAATTTAGCTATGTTTGTTCTCCATGACTAAAAAAATACTTTTTGTACTTAAGAAACCTGGTAAAAACTAAGTCAATAATCAGTGATCAAGTTCCAAGTCAAGATCAGGATAAACAAGTCCAAGGATTTCAATGGAGCAGAAATGGTTCATGGAAACATCAAGTATATCATAAAATTAGCACAAACTAAGACATCGTTCAGTAAGTTACCATAAAGTCATTTGCAACATCTGCAAGAGTAGACATAGTCAAAAATCTTCTGGTTGTGTTTCTCTGTGTAACACTAAAGAATTTTCCAGGAGGAAAACCAGATACTACATTCTTTGATTGAAGCAAGTTCACTCTGCTATCAGAGAATGAGGAAGACAAATTCTTTTGACGGTAGAAGTTTGGCTTCTTTGAACCCAGTGGCATGGAAAATCCATGTAGCTCACTTGCCACCATCATTTCTAAATTCAGTAAATTGCTATACACTATGACAACCGTCTAATTTGTTCTTCCCACAAGCGGTTGATTGAACAATCAGATTATTATTTAAAGCCGAAGTTTACTAGCACCGGGCAGAATTAATTCAGCTAGATTATCTAAAATCTAAAATATAGAAAAAATGAAAGTGAATGAAAGTGTATAAATGGAAATAGAAATGTACCAAAACACAAGAGAGCTTTTGCTCCCTAGTAACTAATAATCTAAAAACGGGAAGGAATGTGTATAAATGGAAATAGAGAAGTGACAAGACCCTTATGTTTAAGCAATGTACAAGGGAAGAGGAAAAGGGGGGAAATTAAAGCAGCAGCATATATGTCTTGTTGGGTATCATATTGTTTTAAGAAATATTTAAAAGAATTAAAGCAAGGTGGGTTTTCCTCGAGGTAGAGCAAGGAATGGCTTAATAGTTAATAGCTTCAAACCAACATGAAAACCCAACAACCTTTTTCTTCTTTTTCAGTTGGACCAGAAAATCTCTCTACACAACACAACCAAGCTATAAGTTTCTAAAGATTCTCAAGCAGCTTATACCACACGAAAAGCTAAAATCGCATCCTTATTAATGCACGCTGTTTTTTGTCAGATCATGTACGCTGTTTCCCTCCACTTTTAAGTTTTTGGTCTAATAAATCTTACCGATAATTAAGGTGGGTGCTTTTCGAATCTACCAAACAGCAATTTACAACTCTCTTTTATAATCATCATCGTAATATAAATAATTTGTTCTCTACCAGGAATCCAATTTCTCACTAGCTGGCTTGAGAAAAGGTTACAGCAAAGTGCATTGCGCTGATGGCACCAGGTTACTAAAACAAAAAATAAAAATCACAAATTATAATGTCCATGCTACCTGTTTCTAATTTAGCTTCCATTATAAAATGATCCAACAAAAACCGAGAAAGTGGATTCAATTTTAACCCCACCGTCACTGATTAGCTCGCGAAGCAAAACGAACTGCCAGAGATCAGAAGTATGAAAAAATTGAGGAGACATAAGATACGTGCAAATAGTTGCTTTCATAATTCGGTCTACAAAAGAGTGAAACATGGTTAGCAGGACATTACGTCATTTAAAAATACTGGTATACGACATTTCAATTTCTCTGATATATGCTTTGTTTTGAAAAATTACTTTTACATTCATCATATAATTTTTAATATCTCTTCTTTTCAGAGAAAACTTTTCCAAAAACTATAAAAATCACAAAATGACGCTCGTCTTTTCCAAGGAGGAACTTTTTCTCTTTCTTGGAAGGATAAATGATCGGTCATCTTATTTTTGTAACCCAACACTTCCGCTTTCCTTCAACCATGCCAACGACATTCTTTCTTCTCCATCGTAGTAGTATAAATGGTTGTCTGACTCAATTAGTGGGACGCATGATGAGAGAGAATTTGGTATCTACGAGATGATCAAGCCGTTGGATTTTATATATATTTTAGACAATTTACACATACACAGATCATCTCACGTATACAAGATTCCTACCATGAGATTTAAATTAACCTTGCTAGAATTTCTACACACCTATACTCTAACTCTCGAACTCCCTCATACTCTTGAGGTGATGAGAGAGCATGATATGCAAGATCAACAAGCATTTTCCTTTCCCAATAAAAAGGCTCCAGTTAAAATGAACGGATATAGTGTGCGTCTGGCTCCCTATTACATAAGCACTTCCTGTCAAAAACTCTAAAAAGTAAAGAACATGAAAACAGGTTATTATTGTTTCAACCTCACGCAAATATATTGTTTATGACAGAACCAAACACACTAATGTGCAAGCACTGACCATTGAGAGTTAATGGGGGAAGATCAAGGGATAAACAGCAGTAATACTGTTTAACTACGTTAAGAGAGAATTAACTTATTCGATAAAGGAAAGATAAAATACAAAAACACAATTGAATTTGAGTTAAGTACCTAAATTCGTAAGGACATTAGATATTGGGCTTACAGAGAAATAGGGAACCTTCCTTCCTCCCTCCCTTACACTAGAATGATATCTCTTCCCATCCTATTGAAGCACTACTTTTCATCCTTTACAAACCCTCCCAAAACAAACAGTAAAAGAGAAATACAATCTTTGGAAGAGATACTATAACATTCCTCAGTAGTGTAACCTACTGTCCTACAGGTCTCGAATGAACACTTCTGTTCACCAATATTCATGCCTTGTGTCAATGCCACCCTCTCGGAACATACAAAGCTAGACAAAATGAGTGCAGGAGGCTGCTCTGCCTGAGACGAAAGTTCACAAAGTAGCATGCGTGCATAGTGAACTACATTTGGAGGCTTTGTAGCAAAATAAGATATTGTGCAGCTTGAGGAGAGGTTATAGGGTGGCACAAACTGTCACTGTAACAGCAAACGCCCACAGAACAGTAACAACATGAGTATAAGCATTGCCATGTTATTTGTCAATTCTTAGATTGTTACATAGATGACCAAGCTCTGGTCTTGCATCCATCCATGCTGCAAATTTCATATTGGCAGGAGAAGTGCAGTAGAGATAAGATCTGAAAGTGATAAGGAAAAAATATCGCCTGCAGATGGTTGGGAAAGATAGAAATGGTTAAACAACAAAATAGTACATTTCATATCCAACATATAATCCTTAGATCAACTCAACAAAATGGTACATGTTAATAATTTTTTATGCGATACTACCTCACAAAATTCAATATCATGTACTACTTATCCTTTTTTTCTCATTTCAAATACATGCGAGGGCTAGATCTTGAATTGACAATGCACGCGTGAAAAGAAATGTAAATAAAAGTCAATCTTACACCAATGAGTAACTTCGTATAAGATCCTTCATTTACAGCAAAATATAAATTTTCTTATAGATTCATTGTTGAATAGAAGGTTTGTAAGATGCAACTTTGTAAGAAGAAGTAATTCATTTCACTAAATTAATATAGAAATTACTTTTCAAAGAAATTAAATTATGGATTGACTAATAGTTTTTAAAATTCTAAACTTTATAATATAATTTATCATATACTTAGCTACAATTCTAGAATTGGATTGATCAAAATCATCCCCTGATTACATACATAAGCACCAATATCCATGAGGAGGGTATGAGGCATTCTCCACACGTTTTAGAGAAAATATATCAATACTATTCCTATAAAATATAGAAAGGACATTCCTATAAGTGAGACAAGTGAATGTACCTCAAAGCCTTGATACCCATGTCCATAAGATATGCTCGTTCCTCATCATCGTCATCAGTAAACTTCTCAAATTCTCTATTGTAATAAAGAATATCTTCTCTTATATGTCCTGCACCTGCACATCTATTGATAAAATAGAAAAATTCAGTATCTTTAATGAAAACCTCTAACTAAAGATCAAATTTCCCCAATGGTTAAATGATGCAAAAGCGCTATTTCAGAACTACAAAAGTGAAACATAATAAATTTGCAAAGATAACCCTCCCCCTCTCACCCCACAACATAATTTATTCACTTTGATGTTGAACACACTTTCTTAAAAGTAACAACATATGGTTTACAAGCCAATCAAAAGTTTTCCTAATAACCTTTCAATGACAAGGTCGACGTCTGCTTTGCTTTGGGGACCATGTATGAGGACTCTAGTAAGGTTCAAAATGTCACTATAGTCACCCATACTAAGTGCCGTTTCATTGGAAGCTCGAGAAGGCAAGTTCTCTTCAGTCACTGCATATATATGAGGGCCAAATAATGGTTGTGAGACTTTGGATCCAGCATCAAGTCTGATACAGATTATGGCCATTGCATATGCGACCCCACCAAAACCTGTGTGTGATACAAAAAGGTAACTACCTGCAGAGCTACAATAAAGCAAGAGTTCAGAAGTACATTTCTCTATTTAAACAAAAAATAGCTACAAAGATCAATACAATGGGATTACAGCATCTAGACAGTATGGATACGACACATGGAACAAGTGAAGAGCACTGGGCAGGAATCAAAATGATGAGCAGTTAACATGTATTGATTAGCCAGACTGATTTATGTAGCATTTACTAGGAACCCTTGCCCTGCATGGGGCTCTCTTATAGATATTTATTCAATAGTACGAATCTCTTATGTTTTTAATTTAAAAACTGAGCAAACTGTTTGATTATTCAGTTCAGTTCAGAGATCTATAGTCAACTTTAACAGAGGAATATAGTGCTATAATAAGCCAAACTGAATTGAAGAACTCCGTGACTGCATTTCAGAGAAAAAGCATGGCCCCTATATTATTAGCAATCATAGGTTGGTTATGATTCTAAGGACATATTTGGTGTATTGAATATTCTGAGTATACATTATTAAACCTCAAATTATCATTGCCGCAAACAGTGCAAGAACAAAAATGTGACCAAACTTTACATGACCCTTATATACTGCAAAGAGGGGACACTTACTCATCTTGACAATACTGTATTGCATCAACATCAGATGCCAAAGCATCTCTCTCTCTTGTTAAAGGTATCCTCTGGTAGACAATATCATATCCATCATCTTTCAGAGCAGAATAAACTTCCGCAGGTGTCTTCACATCATCTGCTCGAATGTTTTCCCAGTATCCAACCACACCTGACTGATTTGTTGAGGGGTTATATTCTTCACGGTGTAAAAGCATTCGCCCACCTGATTGTCTAATCTCAGCTAGTATATCTTCTTTTAGCCGTGCTTCCATGTGTTCCACCTGCATTGTAGTTACCATGAGTTGGGAAACACAATGAATATTGTTAAATATGCCAACTTCCAACAGACAAACTAGAGTAAAGATGACTCACCACAGGACCAGTGATTCCCACGTACTTGAGTGTATTAACTGGTTTGTTTAACTCCCTCAAGACAAAGGGAGTATAATTGATATAAACAACTGCTTCTTCTCTCAGATCAGTCAATATAACTTTTTGAGCAATGAATGAAGGTTTAGGCTTGGCACCCAAATAGTCTAGCATCTCTTTGGCACCAGAGATGGTTGGAGTTGCCATGCAATACACAGGGTATTCATCAACCTGAAGAAGTGAAGTATTAGATAGTGACATTCAGAGTCAACCAAGTTGATAAAAACATAAGATAAAGATCTTTCAATGATTACAAAGAAGAAAATAAGAATTAGAATATAATGAAAAGTTCTGGAAGCCCTTCAACAACAAAAATAATAAACCAAGATACTGTAAGAAAATCCAGATGTTTCATCATTTGGATTCTTTGCCAGTTCTCACCACCTACATAGGTCACTGGTCATCTTGTATATTGTCAGCATTCCCGACAGACAAACCATGATGTCATAATTTTGTAAAAACAATATTTTTAAATTAAAAATATTGATACTATAAATCATAATATAATAGAAATTATAAATAATGATAAAAATATATTTACAATTATTGTAATATGGTCTTTATGTGTATGAAAAGATTAAAAAAAAAAAGCACAACATAAAATGAGTGGAAGAAACATAAATTAAATAGTAAAGTATGAACTAGTGGTAACACAATGTATTCTACTTCAACAACTACAAGATAACAAAATTGATCATTTGCAATCTAGTGTTCTGCAAATAAACTCACACCAAAAACATGTTAAAGATGCTAATTCTACCTACAATTGAATGAACCTGTAGGTCACCACTGGACGTGTAGCCTTACCCTCTGGTATCACAAATTTGATGAGTTAGTTTCTTTAGAAGTACTTGCGTAAGTAAATGTACCTTGTAAACATGAGGAGCGCCATGTATTTGTATATGACTGGAAGTTCTCTGACCAGGAAAGAAATACATTTTCAGAATGGATCCTTTCCCCAAAACAGAACCATTTCTGGCCTTGACAATGGCCTCCATCACGGCATCTCCATGTTGAGACTCTTGTGGCTCTCTCAACTCCTCCTACAATTTAATTGACATTATTGAATAAATCTTGCTTCAAATTGGGTTCAATAATACTGCAAAATAGAGAGGTAGAAAAGTATTTACAGGGACAGTGAAAAATCGCCCTGGTCTTAATCTGATGCTCCATTTCATAGCCTGCACCTCAGGCCTCTGATGCAACCAAACCTTGAATGTCATTTTGGATTCTCCTTGTCCACAAAATCCATCAAATGCTTCACTTCCAAGATATGCTGCAAAAGCAATTAGACGAAAGTACCGCTCCAAGTACTCAGCACCACGATTTAATGCCACCCTCCTTACCCTAGGCTCAACATGCTGTTGATTAAATACCTTTCTATACTGCAAGACTGCTTGACGAATGTTTTGGAGTGCAGAACATCTATCAATAATAGCATCTAATGCCTCTCGGCATTCAACACCATTATCAAATAATGTTGTTATCTTCCATAACAGAAGGATGTCATTTATACCAAAAGCACGATTTTGTTTCTCCTCTGTCTTTCTTAACAAAGTATTGGGGGTTAATGGAGTGGCATAAACCCCAGCTTCATCTCCACTTGAAGAACCACAATCTGATTCTTCACGGGTCACATCATCACCCAGTATTTTAATGGGCCTACCATAATCAATTCGGAGTTTTACAAGGCAAGCTATGACAGTACCCGTGGTTGTCCTGCCCCTACCCATCTGTTTTATCAATAAATGCAGTAAGCAATGGATAGGAGGAAAAAGACATGAACAAAGAGACCAACCCAAAATGAGCAAGGTGATAAAAATTACAGCATATATAATATAAAAGATTAAGAAATTACCTGACAATTGAAAACAAAAGCAGTGTCTTTTGCAGCAGAAGCAATATTAATTGCCAAAGTGTCAAAATCAGAGCTTTTAGGAGCTTTTCCATCAGTGATGGGCACCCGTGCATACTTAACAGGGAACCCCTCAGCTTCCAAACTTTTGAAAACTTCAAGTGGGGTTTGAATTACATCAGCAGTAACAAGCTCCCAAGCATCAAATATATGTTTATCATCTGTTTCATGAATAACCATTATGGCACCACCATAGTGTTTAGCTTCTCTTAGGATATCTTCTTTTAATCGGGCTTCCATTTTCTCCACTCTTTCACGGTCAATGCCCTGAAAGAACAAATTACAATTTCCTATTCACCAACAACTGGGGACCAATTTTCAAATTAACATGAAATTCAAAGAGGCCTCTAATGGAATTTTAGTTTCAACATTTTAGAGAAGCTTCATTTTATATATACTTTAGCATTTGTTGCTCACTATATATTAACACATGCCCTGCACCAAAGTATTGGAGTGTTGACCAAAAAATTTGAACTGACTTATAATGGATTAAATAATATCTGTAAGACATAAACATACTCAACAGAAGGTTTTAGAAGAGTTAATCCTTAACAATATTCATCCAATGGATTATGAACTTTGTGGCTTTATTACTTTATCTCAAGTAATATTATACTTCAGTGTGGAACAGATGTCCCTTTGATATCTTAGAAGACACTACTCCATAGATCACATTTTGTGCAAAGAACAAAAGAAAAAGCACTTTAAACACATATCTCGTTGCTTGTCTCACACTCTGCTCGTCTAGATGCATTTTTTTTCACAATTAGATCACTACATTCTTTTTGTAGTATGGTTACTGCTACCACTTACAACTTATTTGTTAAATACACGTCCTATTGAAAAACAACATTAGAAAATGGGAAAGCCAATTGGTGGTATACAATCTAGTGAACTTTCAAACCAAAACCCAGTTATTATAACATCTGCATCTGATTTACCCCCTTAACTAAAAATTGATAGAAAAGATATGTTAAAAGCAATGTTTACCGTGTACTCCAACATGTTTTTGTATGGTCTTTCAACTTCACGAAGAACAAATGGCTTCCCATTGATATAAATAACTGGTTCTTCTCTCATATTATGCCAAAGTATTGGACGTCCACTTTTAGAACTTCCAATCCTCCGAATGACAGATCGAATACCATCAATCGTTGGATTTGCCACTCCATAAACTGGAAATCCAGGAACTTCTCGGAAATTAGGAGCACCATCCACACTCTCAAGTAAACTTGGGTTTTGAGATCCAGGACAGTGATCACTTTTCAGAACAGTTTGACTACCAAGAACCTCACCCTTTCTCAAGGCAGCAACCACACCCATTTCAGAAGGGCGGCCATCAGTGGATTCAGCTATCATCTTTAGAGATGGCTTCAAACTTGAATAACCAAGTGCACCCATTGGATCTCTCCTGAGTAACCTGCAGTGCTAATTGTTATGAGTCATGCCAATGTTAACAGACATGAGATCAAGCATGAAAATGAATTAGATGATAATAGAAATCTATTGGAATTGGATTGGACCAAACTCGACCCCAAAAATTAGCTCATGGGGAGAGGATTGCCCAAGCCTTCATAGTCTCTACTTTGGCCACATTTATAGTCAATGTGGAATCTCAACACAACCCAATTGGTAAAAATGGTCCAACTATATGATGAAAAAAGCTATTTATGTCAAGGGTGAATATTAGATCAACAAAGATATCTAGCACCTTCAAGTGAAAATTGACTAAGAAAATTGCTATAAACTGCAAGTTTAGGAGATATCTCAAATGGAGTCAAGTCCTTGGTGACTCTTTCCACATTACTGATGTAAAGACAAACTAAGGATGGGACACAAGTGATCTTTTTTCAGTGTAAAAAGGTACAATGGAATCAAAGAATGATGTCCAAATCAATAGTAACATTCTGTTTCATATAGAGAATTAGAGCCAAGTTCAAATTGATTGCTTTAAAGAATCTGTCTTGGAGCCATACAAGAAGCTCTTTTACTTACATTAGCACCACCATAATTCAAAAACAGAGATAAACACTGCCAGAAGTGAATGCCAATCTTGTGTCCCAACTAAGCACCTATATAAACCTTGTTGTAAACTAAAGACAGGTGATTACATAAACCCAAGGATTTCTTTTATAAAGTACCAAAGTACAAGAGCAATTAGGACCTCAAACCATATAAATATAAATGAAGGTTATACTTGAAAGTAGAAGCAAGCTCAGTTCAGTAACATTTAAAAATATAAAGTTTTCATGGGTGGATATACTTGGCCAAATTTATTCACTAGTTAAAATCAATTAGACTCAATAGATATGGTACCATACTCCATAGACCTAGTTGAAAGAATTAACTTGAATGAAAGAGAATATACTTTCTATTTCGTTTTTTTGAAGTAGTACATCAACATCTATATATAGAGAATCCTATCCCTAAAGGAATATCTCTAGAATCTTCTAACAACTTCTAACCACTTCTA